>JAXQJB010000043.1:0-13281 GCA_037042205.1 Schizothecium sp. R5324 | reverse complement strand
TGGACGTTGATGCTATGGCTGGTGCTGCTGAAGATCAGTGCTGCCCGCATGGCTTTTGCGAAGCGCCGCGCCTGATACACTCGGATTAGCTGATGTCGTCCGCTGACCCGACAGTTTTCATCGGTTGCCTTACCTGGTTGGAGATTTCTTCTTGTTCCTCACGCGACAAGTTCACAAAATGGTCGTACTTTGTCCCCACGAGGACCGGAATCGCCGTCTTGTTGAAGCCACGCCCTTGGCGGTACCACTCCTTGATGCTGTTGAGCGTGCTCTTCCGTGTCAGGTCGAACATGAAGAGGATAGCGACAGCGTCGTTGCACACTAGTGGCAGCATGTTGACAAACTCTCGCTGGCCACCCAAATCCCAGATGCTGAAAGTAATCTCGGTGTTTCGGATGCTGATGGTCTTCTCCATGAAGTTGACACCGAGCGTCTGGATGTAGTCTTCATCCCAACTGCCCTCTACGTACTTGACCATCAAGCTGGTTTTGCCGATCTGCGCATCGCCCACCATGCCGACCTTGATCACGACATGGTTGCGCCCGTTGCTTTGCGCTTCAGTTGCACCATTGCTGCCCGCTCTGGACGCATGATCGGCTCCATAAGCGGCTGCGTTCTGTCCCGAGAGGCCAGATGGCGGCCGCGATATCGATGGGTGGGGAATTGGCGGTGTTGTATACCGGGCATTTGGGTCCGACTCTGCGCTGTCCTGGTGGTGGTGGTGGTGGTGAGAGCGAGGAGAGCCGTGGTCGAGGGATGTTGACTGCGCATGACGACGGTCGCGGAAGCCGTTGTTTTGGTCTGAGGCGAGGTGTGGTGACCCGTCGAGGCCGCCGAGGGTGTCATCGTGACCACTGTCGAGGACCATGTGGTGATCTTGCTCCATGGTGTCGACTGCGTCGTGGAATTGGGCAGGAGACCCCGCCGACAGCGTTGAGGAATCCAGGGTGACAGAGACAGGCCGACGGGGAGAAGGGGCTGGCTTTGCGGTTGAGGGAGAGGTCGAGCCTCAGGGCGCGAGGCGCAAACTGCGGGTGCGCAAGGCGGGGCAGGCGGCGGCTGAAATTCGACGGAGCCACTCCAATATGACGAAACGAAGGGAGCGTGGAGTGAGCGAAAGGGATGGCAGCGGGTCTAAGGCAAGCCTGATGACGACTTCATGGAACTCGGCGGCGGAGCGAGGCGTCGTTCTGGGCGTCCGCCAAAAGCAATAACACTCGTCAGGCAGGTCGGGTTGGGGTGGCGTGTCAGCGGAGCGGCATCGAACACGTCTTCGTCGAAGCCCTCTGTGGTTCTTCGTAGGAGGCCAATCGACAGGCGGCAACTGACGAGGGGCTCACGGCGAGGTCGCACTCTGGACTTTGGGACGCAACTGCGCTAGTCAGCACTGCGGGAATGCTCAAGAGAAGAGGACAAAATGAGCGAGGTTGCAACTTGGATAAAATGACTGAAGCTCCTTTTTTGGGCCAGTCCAACCAATGCTTCGTCTGGGTCCGGCTTTGGGTGCAATGGGACCAGGAGGGGGGCAGAGTGGAAAGAGTGAAGCCACAGGGCGGAACCAAGAATGCACGGAACCCACCAAGTTTTGGGCGCCACGAGCCTGGACCAGTCAGCTCACCCGACTCGTCCGCCGGCACAGGAGCACTGACGCCGGATTGATTGATTGAACGCCTCGACGCGTGTGAGACGAGAGCGACGCGACACGGCAAAACAGATGACGAAGATGACCAAAGTTGCCTCTAACTGAATGTTCGACTCTTAGATGGAATGGTAGGAATCATGAGAACCCCTCCTGAGTGCGATGTCAACAAAATAACAAGTGGGAAGCGATAATAAAACATTCGCAGCCGCTGCCACTGTTGACCAGCCTATAGAAAGCCCCCTTTACGTGGCTTGTCAATATCAGTGCTGCTAAAGCATTGCTATCAAAATTGCAGCATTTCCACCGACGCGGGGTCGCGTTGTTGTCTTGTGCTCCCGCAGCCAAGAACTCCGCAACCCGCATGAAGAGTCGCGGCCGACTGACCCTAACCCCTGACAGTCTTCGAGACCTCCAAGCGAGCAGTGGATCAGAAGCTCGGGCTGGCCCCGGCTGGCCCCGGCTCTCTGTCCCGCTACTTGCCGGTGCCGATCATTGGCCGGCCACTAGCAACCACAGCTGCAGGCCCTCATCACTTTCTTTATCGGCGTCATCCAAGCCTTGGATTGTGTGTTTTCACTTTTTCCCAACAACGACAATAACCCCAACGTCGCCCCGTCTCCCTCGCAATGGCTTCAATTGCGCGGTGCCTGAGAGCCGCTCGCCCTTCCACCCTTTCCGCGTTCAAGACACCCGTCTCCCGCGTCCGCCCTGTTCGCGCTTTCCATGCCACAAGTAGCAGTACGAGAAACGCCCCGACCGCCCCCCGATAACCGGACTGGACTGCGCACGCTGACACCGCTGGGAACAGATGCCTTGAGGAAATACACCAAGGAGCACGAGTGGATTGACCTCTCTGCGGACCTGAAGACGGGCGTCATCGGCATCAGCGAGTACGCCGCCAAGGAGCTCGGCGACGTCGTTTTCGTGGAGCTACCGGAGGAGGGCAAGCAGGTTAATGCGGGCGACGCTATCGGCGCCGTCGAGTCGGTCAAGAGCGCCGCCGATATCAATGCACCGATTGCTTGCAAGATCACCGGAATCAATCTCTTGCTGGAGGAGAAGCCCGCCACCATCAACCAGGTTCCCGAGGACGATTCGCATGGCGGCGGCTGGATCGCCAAGGTCCAGGTCACCGAGGAGGGCGTCAAGGACCTCGAGAAGCTTATGGATCCTCAGGCCTATGCCGAGTTTACCGCCGCCGAGGGAGAGCACTAAGTTTCTGGGCTTGAATGGCGGGAGAGAAGGGTTACGACAGGGTGCCATATCACCGAGGCGGTGAGAGGGTGAGAGTCGGTGTGGGAAGGGAGCCACGGAGAGGAAGCTCATTTCAAACAGCTCAACCTGAAGGATACAGGGCCCAGACTTGTATCATATAACGAACGGCAACCGGTGTTCGGTCTCTTTTCCTGGTGCACATGGCCAATTTCAGGGTGGTCGAGTCACAATGGCCGATAGATACATGACACACACAGCTACCTAGATATTGCAGGCACTCAACGGCTTATCGGACACATTCATCTTCATATCAAACAACAGTATCGATTTTCTTTTCTTGATGCTACTTTTTTTTTTTTACAACTTCGCATCTATATGCACTTTTTGTCCGGGCATACATTATCATGCGCAAGCAACTCGCTCGCAGTCTAAACCATATGGTACAAGAACTCCTCCCCCTCCGCTCAAGCATCCGCAACCTTGACCGCCCCAGGACCTGTTCGTACCTGGTTGATAGCGTCCAAGATCTTCTGCGCCCCCCTCTCAACCAGCTCCTGCGCCAATCTTTTCCCGAGGCTGTCCGCCTGCGCCAAGCTAGCCACCTCCTCGATCCTCTCACCCTCAACCGCCTCTGACCCATCCAGACTAACCACCAGCGCCCGGACCCTCAACTTCTTCTTCTTTGCCTCCTCTTCGCCCTCCTCCACCCACTTCGTCTCGCACGCAACGGGAACACTGCAGCCACCCTCCAACGTCCTCATCAAGCTCCTCTCCGCGAAGCACGCCATCATTGTCGGCGTGTCCTCCAGCATCTTCAAAATCCCCAACACCTTCTCATCTCCCTCCCGGACCTCCAATGCCAATGCGCCCTGCCCAACCGCATGCAACATACCACCCCCCTCCGTTGACGAATCTAGATACTGGGCAATTCGTCCTCCCAGCCCCATCCGCAACAACCCCGCCGCCGCCAGAATGATACAGTCATAACCCTCCTCATCCACCTTCCTCAACCTCGTATCAATGTTCCCCCTCACATCCCGAAACACCAACCCGGGATAATTCCTCTTCAGTTGCGCTGCTCTCCGCACACTGCTGGTCCCAACCACCGCGCCCTGCGGCAAATCCCCCAACTTCTTGTACCTGTCCCCATGCGCCTTCTTGAAGATCACCACGTCCCTCGGGTCCTCCCTCTCCATGATACACCCCAGCTGACACCCCTCCGGCAGCGTAGTCGGCATGTCCTTGCAGCAATGCACCAGAAGGTCAACCTGCTTAGAGGCCAACTGCGCCTCGAGCTCGTTCGTCCACAGGCCCTTGCCGAGCTCAGGCAACGGCGTGGTCTTATCGCGATCGCCCATGGTCGCAATGGGGCAGACCTCAAAGGTGATATCCTTGTGTACCTTCTGCAGCTCTTCGATGACGAGGTCGACTTGTTTGAGAGCGAGCGGGGAGCGGCGCGTGCCGATGCGTATTGTGAAGGGCTCGGAGCCCTCGATGTTGTTGTGGGTGGAAGACATGGCGACGGCCTGGTATGAGAGAAGGTGATATCGTGGTGGTTTCTTCCTCCAGAGAGTGATATATCTCTGATATCGTGTGCGCCGGACGGGACGGCTTGCGTCAATTGGGTTCGGGTGGGACGGTGGGAAGTAAAATTCGAGGTGGCCGAGTACGAGAAAGGCCGAGGCCAGATATTCGGACGCAAAGACGCAGGGTGTTGAGGAAAGGCTCTGGTAGGTTCAGAGAAAGACCCCAAGGCTTCAAAGCTGCGGCTAGTTGTGACAATGTGTCTCCTGGCGAGGTGAGTTCGGTTGTTGCTACAGTGGTGCCGTTCCCCGCTTTCTAATTGTAGGGAGAAGTTTTCGGGCCACGCCTCTCAAGGAGGGGCAGATTCCACCTCAACTTCCCGCTGCGGGGACTTCGCGGGGCAAAGTCGAATGGTCCAATTGCCAATTGCCGTTCCTGGAACGCAGCGGGCCGCGACTTTAGTCATGCCACTGCCAAGGTACCGATCGCCGCACAGAGACTGGCTCAATCTTCACGACGACGAAGACAATAGGTCAAAAGTTCAATGTCGTTTCTTAGGAAGATTAGGATGCTGCAGCTAATTATACCGCCAATACCTTCTACTCTGTGCTCACTGAGGCGTACAATTATGCATTACCCTCCGCCCTGTGTTGTTCCGAACCCCTTTTCCGACTTCCCCCAGCTCCCGCCAGCCTACTGGGCGGAAAGCGCTGCTCACTTCGACCCCTTGCTAGCGGACTTCCTGTCCTGCTCAAGGAAACTCTCGAGCAGCTGATATGCACGGTTCGAAACCTTCTTGTCTGCGCTCAGCGAGTGATCCTTGGCCCGTTTCGTAGCTGACGAGGCCACCACGTCGTCCGACTGGATGCTGTGCTCCCTTGCCTGGCTGCCTGGTTCAGAAACCTGGGCATCACTTCGGATTGAGTGTAATCTTGGCTGTTGAGACTGCCCTGAGCTTTCAACTCTCTCATC
This sequence comes from Schizothecium sp. R5324, assembly GCA_037042205.1. NCBI lineage: Eukaryota > Fungi > Ascomycota > Sordariomycetes > Sordariales > Schizotheciaceae > Schizothecium > Schizothecium sp. R5324. The sequence continues at coordinate 7,928 of JAXQJB010000043.1, read as the reverse complement.
TTCCTGCAAGTCGTGCTGTCTGCTGGCTGGGCTTGGCGTCAGGACACGGCTATCCTGGAGGATGTCGTGCTCCAGGTTCAACCGCACCAACTCCGGTGTCGGAACTCTCTCGTCGAGGTGAATGCCGTGGGATCGTGGTCCTTTGGAGGTAGGCGTCATGACACGGATGTCTCGGGAGAGGCTGTGCTCACGACGCTGGAGCAGCTTGGGAGTCGGAACGCGTGTATCCGAGTCGATATCGTGCGGCTGTGCAGCAACAAGATCAATCGTAACCTCAGGATCCTGCTGTATATCATGCCCTTGTGACTCCGCCTCTGAACGTGGAGGCTCTTGCTCGTCCTCGACACTTATGGCTTCATCCGAGTCGATGCTGTGTTGACGGACAGACGGTTCGCCCACGGAAACGCGCCTGTCAACACGGAGGCTGTGCTGACGAACTGATGCCTCGCCAGCGGAGATTTTTCTGTCCGCCCCAAGACTATGCTCTCTGCCTGTAAATGGAAGAACTTGAACGAGCTCGTCAGCATCCAGGTCGTGCTCGGGCGCGGGCGACGGGTCAGCGGTGAGGATTCGCGGGTCGGCTTGAAGGCTGTGCTGTCTCTGGGAGCCCGGGGCACTCGAGACAACGGCATCATCCTTTAGACTGTGAGGATGTTGAGATCCTGGGGGACTTGCGATAAATACATCTGCCTGAAGACTGTGCTGTCGTTGTGACTCTGTGGGGCTTGTAACTAGTACATCGGCACTCAAGTTGTGCTCAGGAGTTCGTCTGACCTCAACAGGTCCGGCCACCGGTCCGGCAGTGACAGGGGCTTCTATTTCCATAAAATTGGGCGTAACGAGGATTTCTGGGGCTCTCTTCGAGGAATCGTCCGTCTGTGTTTTCTTCTTGTTGCTCAGCTTCGGCGTCTTCACCTTGAGATTCCGTGATTGCTTCAGCGGTTTCTTCAGCTTCTTCTCCGGCTTTGGGCATGCCTCTGGGCATTTCTTCCCCTGCGGTGACACAATAGACGGTGGATTTCCTGGACCAGCTACAAGGATAGTTCTCTCGACTGTAGGTTGGTCTCCAGCCGAGGGGCTCATTGACCGCAGCCAATTTCGAACTTGAGGGAATTTGGGCACGTTTTCCCTCAATTGTTGCAACCGGGGATCCTCCAAGCTGTCCTGTTCACTGATCGGAGTGAGCAGCTGGGACCGGCGCTCAATGTTCTCGAGGGGGCTTGCGACGTGAGGTATCTCCGGAAGAGGGGCGAGCTCCTTCCACCTTCGCTCATGTTCTCTTATCTCTTCCTCTGTTGGATACAAGGGCGCGGCATGGGGATCTTCCCCTGTTGGATGGTAGTGCGACCCTCGGACTTGGTGAATGGGGAGGTTCGCTGCGGTCATGTAAGGCTCTCTCCGGTAGCCTTCTGTGTTCGGCATCGCAAAGATCGGACGGTAGTTTTCCTCGCCAAACGGCATAGGGGGTGGAAGGCCGGCAGCAAGCTCGATATTGTTGTCTACTCTTTCGCGTCGACGAATCTCGAGATCGTTTCGAATCAGGGAACACGGTTGGCAGAATATTCCCTTAGCGACATCATCGCAGTAGTTTCCTTTGATGTTGTATGTCTTACGGATCTGTTTTGTCTGCTTCCCGGTGTATATGCCACTGCCGATGTCTTGTCAGGTCAGCAGGACAATCCCCGGAACACCAAGACGAGAGAACATACATAGGCCTGCAATGCACAAAAAGAAGTAGTCCCAGCAACTTGCGTTGCATCCCTTGTATCTAGAGAGATCCAGGGGATCTTGCTGTTGATCAAGTTGCACCAGGCGATGGCGCGTTCGTCCGAATTGGTCACACCCAATGAAGCATGACCGTGGGCAGTCGCCGTCGTCGCCAGGATCACACAGGCCGGCTTTCCAATCTGCTTGACGCGAGTTGGACATCGTTGAGCGAATCGGGGTTGGATGGCAATCCGCGGGGTCGGGATTGGTAGATAAGGAATGTAGCTCAGAAATGTAGGGTGTGCTTGGAGCAGAGAGACAATGCTGTGATGCCTTGGAGAGAGCTGGAGAGGCCCCGTTGAGCGTGTTTATGGTGTTGGGGACGACCCATTGTGCCTGCCTTAGCGGCTCTCGAGCTCTTGGGAAAATGTGTAGATCCCTTGAGCTAGGTTACGCGCGGAAGTCGCGACGGCTCAGGACGAAGCACCTCAGCGAGCACTGGCATCTTGCCGTCAAGTTTATCTTGCGCCTTCCAATCGATAGCGAAGCGGTTTGGATTCATATCTTGTCTCATCAGACGACTACCCGACACATTAGCCGGCCAACACTCGGCGGCATCATTTCTCGGTTGGATCAACACGTTTGGAAGCCGGCTTGTCCGTCAACTTCGCAGCTTGCTGGCCAAAGAGTCAGTGATCTTGAAGTATGGATGCTCTTCCTAACACAAGGTAACTTACGTTTTCCTGAGAGTCGTCGATCTCCTTGGAGGGCGATTTGGACGAATCATCGCTCTTTTCGTCCTTGCCCTTGCCATCGCCCCCCACGTCCTTAGCCGCTTCAGACTTAGACTCTTCCTCTCCATCGTGACTTTTATGGCTGACTTCGTCGTGCTTTGCTCCATGTGCTTCATGTCCACCATGAGCGCTGTGGCTGGATTTGGGACGCCCCGGTCCTTGCTTCCACAGATAGAACCCAATTGGCACGGAGACCACAACTGATGTGACCAACCTGCGAACAGTCCCTACGTTAGACTTCCATTGACCCATTCCGCAACTCCACACTGAGTGCTTGGATGCCGCATTGAAGGGAACAGACTAACCAAGGCATGTCACTGCTGGGTTTCCCATGCGCGCTGGCATAGCCCCTGCGGCTAACAACTGGCCGTGCCCCTGCCCGGCGAAATAAAGCAGGGCGGCAGGTGGCTCTGCTCAATTGCAACCCAAGCGCTCTGCTGGCAGACATGATGTTGGAATATCCAAAGAATCACTATGCAGTGCCACGGTATTTTGACTCTTTGCCTATTGATGAAGCTGGGAGATGGTGAAGCGGATGTCGGGTGTTAAATACGGGACCGCATTCGCCAATACCTGCGAGGGGTGGCTGGGGTGACATCCAGGCACAGAGCGGCAGCATCTCTCGCCCTCGCTGATGACGGGACGTTGATGGGAAGCTGCCGGTGCTGTCCCAGGCCAATCAGATTCGTCGACTTCCTGTGCCTTCGATAGGTATTGACCCGTTCGCATGGCGGAAGATATATGAATGTTTCATTCCTCACTGCCCCCTGATTTGAACCAGCTTTAAACCTCCTTGAATCCTAAAAACATTCATGTCTATGTAGGTTAAGGGCACGGCGAGATCTCTTTGATGCCTCTTGGCACACGGGGAAACCGTGGCTTTCCCCGTTTTGTCACACCTGACACTACGATGAAGAGGAGGGACCGACCGAGGATCGAGACTGAAGGCATAGAGGCCGTATGGAACGCCGGTTATTCTTGGAAAGGCTCAGAGGTATCGTGTGTTGGAAAAGGCAAGCCGTTGGGGACGGACACTCAACTGAGGAACATTTCGGGGTTAGACGTATTGGCAAGAGGAAAACCTTTCTGGTGCTGGCTCAGATGGGAAAACATTGGACCTGAGATTCGACGCTCTGACTGAACATAACATTTGTCTGAGGTCGGGCTCTCGATGCTGCAAAATGCTTCCTGACAGATGGTGTCTGGAGGCTTGGTGGCTGCTAAATCCGTACCTTGATGGCCCAAGCTCTATCAGCAACCCCACCTGCCGGGGTGCTAGTTCCACAGGGCTAGCTAGCTCTTGGCAATACCAGACCCTAACCCCGACGAATGCGGTGAAGAACAACGAAGCAAAGAAGCTCATGGGGACCCTTTTCGTCAAATAAAATAAGCATTTCTCATACATGCAGCTCTTTTTCGGCCCTTCAGATATCTGCTTGTGGATGCGGCGCCAGCTTGTCAATTGAGCCGCACACTTCCAATCAGACCCACCCCAGGCAAGGAAGGTGGCTTGTGCGTCAAACCCCGCGAACTTCTCTCCGAGCCCAGAACCCCACCATCCTTCCCCACCTTGACATCGTTGCCTGTCTCGAAGCCTGCGAGCTGCCGACGAGGACCAGGCAAATATCCAGCACTTCCAGGCGCAAACTGGGTTGCGAGGAAACCTTTGTCGAAAAGTAACTCCACCTTTTTTTCTCGCTCCTTGAACACAAGTTGAATTCATTTTGGCGCGTCCCCCTCACCATCCCTGCCATCGTCCTGTCCGAGCACAACAATATATCATATCGTCACACTTCGTTTGCACCTCTACACAAACGCCTAACTGACCTCAGTATTTAGGTCCCAGAGAGATCGTTTGGCCTGGAAGCCCGTCAACTTCCTTTCTACAAAGGCAACCCGCAGAGCGGACTTGGCCACCATGGCGACCGCAATCCCGGCGAACCCAATCCCGGCGACGGTGAACCAGCTTCTCCAGAAAGTTGGCGACCCAGACCCCGACTACCGATTCATGGCCCTCAATGACCTCCTTACCGTCTTCAATATCGCGAAAGCCGACCTCCTCCATCACGATTACAACGTTGCCGCGCGAACCATTGACTGTGTGGTGAGGGCGCTGGACGACCAGAATGGAGAGGTTCAAAACCAGGCCATAAAATGGTTAGCCAAGATATCTATGTTGTTTGTATTGGCACTAACACTTCTGGCGCAGTCTTGGGCCGTTGGTCAAAAAGATTCCTACCGCGTTGATCGTCCCTATGATGGAGAAGCTCTCAGGACTGAAGCTCAAGCAGTCTGTGGACAACTCTATCCCTGCCATGGCCATGCGTTCTATGATCGAGGCGCTTCCGCGCCCTATTCCCGGGGTCACAGCCTCGAAGGAAGTGCAAGAGTCATACGCGAGCCTCAACCGGGTGCTCGTCCCTCGCCTCCTTGGACGAGCAACTGTCGGTGGCAAGCCCGTCCCCGGTTTGCTGGATCTCGACAATAACCTCACAGCAGATTCAGTCGACGTGTTGATCGAGGTTGTGAGGTGCTTTGGGCCCATGCTTCAATATATTGAGATTGAAGCACTTCACGATGTGGTCGTCAGTCTTTTGGAACAAGACAAGGGGAACTCGGTCGTCAAGAAGAGGGCAGTCGTTGCTGTTTCGATGCTGGCACACTATCTCTCTGATGACCTTTTGACCGCCTTCATTAAGAGGACTGTGGGTGTGCTCAGCCACCCAAATTTGACGGGTGTAACGCGACGTCTTTACATCACCATCCTCGGCTCGATGGCTCGGTCTATCCCCTACCGTTTTGGCCAACACCTCCCAGAGTTTGTACCATTCATTCTTGGCGCCTTGAGTGAGGACGAGATGCAGTCACAGCTCGAAGACATTAACGAGGGCGGTGAGGCTGGGTTGGAGTTCAACGAAATCAGAGAGGCGGCTTTGGTGGCTCTGGAGGCTTTCCTGTCGTCTTGCCCTACCCAAATGCGACCATTCACTGATGAATCGATCGAAGCGTGCCTCCGATATCTCAAGTTTGATCCGAACTATGCAGTCGATGATGACGAGGATATGGAAGATGAAGACGATGAGGAGTCCGAGGAAGACGATGAGTTTGAAGATGACGATGGCTTTGATGATGACGATGACGCCAGCTGGAAGGTGAGGCGTTGCGCGGCAAAGGCGCTTTACACCATTATTTCGACCAGAAGTAGCGGTGATCTCTTGGACAGCGGCCTACTTTACCGACAAGTTGCGCCTGCGCTCATCAAGAGGTTTGATGAGCGCGAGGAGAATGTGCGCTTGGAGGTTCTTTCTGCTATGTCGTTGCTTGTCCGGAAAACTGGAGAGGGAATCATTCCCGAGTTCTCTATCGATAGCACCCAGAGCGAACTCGTCAACCAGCTTCCTCAGAGTAGAAAGCGGAGACGGCAAAGCAGCGGTGGTGGTGCTTCGGCATTCGCACTGAGTCTGACCTCTTCGTCGCTGTCCGGTACTGGCCTCACGTCGCCCACGTTGGAAAAGATTCCCGCTTCTGGACCGCGGGCAGACCTTGCGGGTCTCACACCCACGATCGTCAAGGCAGCGACCAAGCTTCTCAAGGGAAAGTTGATCCCTACCAAGCAGGCAACTATCAACCTTTTGGACGATATGGTTACTGTGCAGAGAGGCGGCCTGACGACCTACTTTGACCAGATCACCGGCCCGATTGTCGACGCCATCAAGTCGTCGGGGGCTGCGTCTTCCTCGGCATCCCTTTCGGTTGCTGGCGGAAACGCATCTGCGACGGCTGGTACACTCAGGATTGCTGCGCTCCGCCTGACGAGCGACATCGCGAAGAATCATTCGTCAGCAGTGTTGCAGCCATATCTTCCAAAGATTGTTGCGGGTGTCGTTTCTGTGGTCCACGACAGGTTCTATAAGATCTCTGGGGCGGCGATACAGACATCCGAGGAAGTCGTCAAAGCAATCACTCCCCCGCGCTCCCGTCTAACAGCACAAAAGTTCAAGGGAGAGCTGCTGAAGCTTTACGACGTGATCGTCGATCGCACGACTGCAAACGACGCTGATACAAATGTTCGAGAGAAAGCAATCCACGCGTTGGGCACACTCATCTCCAGGACCTCCGGTACTGAGGGTGCTAACCTCTTGCCAGAAGACAAGCGTGCGGCAGCTCTTGGTTATCTCCTTGATCGGCTCAAGAATGAAACCACAAGGTTGGCTGCGGTCCGTGCAGTTGACACTGTTGCTGCTATGTCTTCAAGTGGCGTTCAGCTGGAGAAATCGTGGATCTGCCAGGTTGTTGTTGAGCTAGGGGCTCAGCTCCGAAAGGCTCATCGTGCTCTGAGAGGATCGAGCATCATGGCTCTCAAGCACCTCATTCTCAGCCCTGCCGCCAAGGATGCCCTGGATGATGCAACCATTCAGAGCACAGTGTCGGCTCTGGTTCCGGTCGTCACTAACAACGATGCCCACCTTCTCGGACCGGGTCTGCTCATCCTAGCTCACCTTGCCAGCGAGAAGCCCAAGATTGTCATCACGCCCGTTCTAATTCGGTCCATCTGTGATCTTCTCAAATCCACTGTTGCTGGCTCCGTTCTCGATTCACTTCTCATTCTCGTTACCAACGCTGGTCAAGTCGGGCAAGGGAAGGCTTTGATGGACGGTCTTCTGAAAGATGTGGGCGTTGGAGGTGAACCTTCGATTGTCGGCAAGGTCATTGGCACCCTCCTTGTCGCGAGCGGGAACTCCGCCGGAGTTACTATGGATAGCTTCGTTCAGGAGATCAAGGCCAGCTCGGGTGATCAAGTAAGGGTGAGCCTTGCACTTGCCGTTCTTGGTGAGGCAGGACTGCGGCTTGGGCCGAAGTTTAACCTCCCTCCAGGCCTTTTTCTGGATCAGTTCAGCAACGAGTTCGACAAAGTTTCCCTATCAGCAGCGGCTGCCCTTGGGCGGGCTGGAGCGGGCAACGTTTCAGCGTACATGCCAGTAATCCTAGAGGCCTTGGAGACGAGAGGCCCTGGGCACCAATATCTCCTCCTCCAGTCGATCAAGGAGATTCTGCAGCAAGCAGCCCTCGCCTCAACTGATATTAGCAAATTCTCCCCGCTTATTTGGGATCAGATCCTGGCTGCTGCTGGGGCGGAGGACAACAAGGCTGTCTGTGCCGAGTGCATTGGTCGTATGGTCATCATTGACCCGAAGACTTATATGTCAAAGCTAGAGGTTTGTTAGCCCTATTGGCAGTTGGCAGCCCAAACTAATGGTTTCACAGTCTCTGCTGAAGAATAAGTCGTCGGTACTGAGGGCTATCGCTGTTCAAGCGTTGCGCTACACTCTCCCTGATGAGAATGAAGCGTTTGACGCAGTTCTCAAGATTCACTTAGTCGACATGCTCAAGACAATGCTGGAGGACCCAGAAATGGAGATTCGCCGT
>JAXQJB010000042.1:0-17721 GCA_037042205.1 Schizothecium sp. R5324 | reverse complement strand
TATTGTATGTCTCGTTGAGGATGGCGCCCTTGACCTGATCGTAGTAGTACTGGTTGGTGTTCGATGTCAGCTACTAACTTTCATTCCAGGACAACTTTGGCATGTCTCAAGAGGTGGAGGATGAGTTATCTCCTCGGCCTCCTGAGAAGAGGGGCAAATAAGAGCAGCAATCGCACATACCTTCACAACGTCATCGTTCATCATCATCAGCGAGGTACCCGTGTCAGCGATGCCAGTCCAATTATACCAGTACCAGACGCTCGAGCTTTCAACGTTGAAAGCGCTGTAATCAAACTCCCAGTACGCAGCATTCGGAATCAAGGGCGTCCAGTGAATGTTTCCGGTAAACTTGGACCTGTCAATCGCCCCAAATTGATACGTTCCATCGGCGTGGAATCGGAGATCGGCGGTGAAGAGATTGTGCCTGAGGAGCGGTGACATCTTCTTGTAGACCGTCGGGACAGGGGGAGTGACTTCGCTCTTGAGTCCCCAAGCGAGGCCAAAGATACCATTCAGCGCCATATCCGCCGCCATCGACTCCGAAACTCTCCTGGCGGACTCAACAATAGCATCAGTGACCTTGATTCCGCCGACGGTGACGGTGTCAATGTAAGCGTCTCCGCTGGCGAAGCTGCCATCGCCGTACTGGATAGACCAACTCGAATTCGGGATAAGACGAGAAGTGCTCGAGTCGTCAGGAACATAACGAGTTCGGTTTTTGAGAAGCGTCGCATCCGTCTCGGAGGAGTAAACCCAACTTTCCTTGTCAGCAACTACACCGTGGGTGGAAATGCCGTTTAACTTACAAATCAGAAGAACCGGTGTCAAGATCCATCATGAGGGTCTGCGGCGGGGTACCGATCTCGATGGGAGTGAGATACTCGCGGTCATGGACGAACGTCTGGGCGCTCACAACGCCAGCTTCACGAGGTGAAGTCAGCATCAAATTCCACGCGGTGCAACCCTGAAGACATCGTGGATGGCCCTGAGGTCATCGCTTGCATCCCTGGAGGTGTCATGGACAACCTTGAAGGCATCGCTTGCATCCCCAATGACGTCCCTTGTATCCCCGAAGGCGTTGCGTACATCCCCGGAGGTGTTGCGTATACACCCGAAGGCGTTGGTTGCAACTCTGAAGGCATCGTGGAAGCTACTTACTGTCACCCTTGCTCTTGGAGAAGGCATGCGCAGCCAGGGCGTCCGGCATTGAACCACCCCATTTCGCCAGTGCTCTGGCGTACTCGAGGCGTCCGTCGGGTTTGTAATCGGGGTTGCGGACAGCATTGACCGTGATCGGAGCGTGGGTGGGAGCCGCGCTAGAGGAGCCAAGAAAGGACAAGACCGCGATAATCGCGGAAAACGAGAGGCATGCCATATTCCTCTCGTAGGGTTAAGGCAATAGGCGGTTCACGATAGGTTTGCTGTCGGCGGGTGCTCAGCCAATATGCTTGAAAAGAAGATAAAGTGTAGGAAAGAGAGTGACTGAGAGGAAGATATTCCTCGACTTGAGAGTTGACTGCTGGAAAAGGAACGAACGAAGGGCCGGCTTCGGATGAACGGAGGGTCAGCGGATCTGTTAAGGAAGGAGCGGTTTGGCTTCAAAAGGAAGGTGCGCGCTTTCTATCTTTGTGGGTGAATCAAGGAACTGGAGCTTCACGATTAGAATGTAGAACCCTTTACGCTGCCATCCGAACAAGTGGTAGCAATCGCACAAAGTAAAGGTTTGGTTGCGTCCACTGTGCCTTGCTGCATCTTACCTATCACCACCTGAGTCAAGCTCACGAAAGACAGAAGGCAATCCACGTAAAGAGCCTTTTTCGGCATCGCTGGAGGTTCACTCTTCACGCAACAGCCCATGGGCCTGCTCTGAAACTCAAAGATCGAGCTTGAAGACAGCCACCGCTTCAGCAAACAGAGAGTATGACTTCGGATCATGTTGATCATGTTGCACACGTTCGAGGCAAGGTCCCGCCGCCCTAGGTGTCACATCTGCCTCTCTGGTCTGCAAATTGCCAGATAGCAATGTAGGTCTCCATGCAAACCTTGATGGTGGTGGCCAACTTCTAATCTGTGCTTGCAACAGGTCAGGTCATCACGAGCGTCATGTCAGTCATCCCAAGTCTACAGAGCTTCTATCACGAGGCAAACGCACGACAGCCCCTCAAATCGACGAGTTCTCCCTGCTTGAGTTGGCCGTCAAAGTTTCTCCTTCAATTTAGAGACTTCGCCTGCCCAACAAAAAACCAAGATCAGCATGGCCCGCAGGCGTCACGGTTGACCGCATACGGGAACCGTTTGCCTTTGGTCGGCCCTGCATATCCCAGCCGAGCCGGTATGTCGTCCCTCCTGCCACAAGCTACGGAAAATTCCAGACTAGCCGGACCCCAAATTGGGTAGGACGTGTCATTCTTCACTCTGTGTAACTGCCGATGATGAAACGTCGAGCTATACTGGGCTACCCGGCAACTCCCAGCCAGAGACCCATCAGCTGGACTGGTATCTCCCACTCGCAAACCATGCTTCCCGAATTCGCAGTTGCAAAAAGCTCGCAATGAAAATGCTTCAAGAACAAAGGGACCGCCAAGGCCGGCGTTGCAAGGTAAGAAAAAGGGGCAAGATACCAAACCTAATCTCCGTGCGCTCTACTACCATTACACCGCCGGAGACTGAACCATACTCCCTCGCCAACACTCGCCCAAGCCCAAAACATCAGCCTCCTGGAAATCTCACTGACCCAGCTGACACTCATCAGATCAACCAACCCACCGATCTCAATCGTCCAAAACCTCATACTGAGAACCCCTTAACCCCTCGAGGTTCGCGCCCCCTCCGCTGACACTTTCCCTGACAAGGCTCGCCTCTCCTCACCCTGTCTAACCACCTCCCGCCGTGCAACCAACCGAGCCAACGCCGTGTCCCTCCCAAAGCAGTGTGCCTGACCCAAAGGGGTAAAGACACGTTACCTCGTCACCTCGGCCCATTACAACGGGGTTGCGCGTCCTGACCCACGGAATCATCTCGAGTGGTAGATGTGCGACGACGCCCAAATTGTTTGCTTGTAACTCTGTGCTGTGTTGTTTTGTATCATGTTCCATCCCGGGCGGTGGGTTGGGTCGAGGTGGCGAGGATACCATCGGGATCTCTTTCGGTTCAAACGGAATCTGAGTGTGTGGGAAGGGGCTTGCCATCTTCGAGATCAGTGCCTCGGGAACCTGGTATCAGAAAATAAACAGGCAAGCAAATCCCATCGATGCCACCAAAGTGCATATACTTTTTGTCTTGCCATTCACGCACATGTATATGATGCTAATCTCTACATTTCACATCCCGCCCACCCCAACTCCATCCCTAGCAATTGATTGCAAAGCACAGCCAACCAAAAAAAAAAAAAAACCACACACAAAATATGCGCCCCTTCCCATTCAGAAGTAGGAAGCATATAGATAGATAGGATATGCATCATCTACAACTCCTCATGCTTGACCTTTCCATCGTCCTTCTTCTCATCCTCCTGCTTCTTGGCCTCCTGCTCCTTCATAAACTCCTTAATCATCTCATCCAGTTCCTCCTGGCTGGGCATCTTTCCATTCTCGTCTGGCTTCAGCTTCAACGTTGACCCCGACTTTGGCGCGCCCTTGCTCTTAGAAGGCTTAGCCTTCTTGGTCTTGGTCGACGTCTTCTCATCTGCCTTTTTCCTCTTCTCAAAGTTGCGCACGCCCTTCATGGCAAGGTCCATACCGACCTTGTCGAGCTTCTCGCGACGCTCCGTGAGATCCTTGGAGAGGAGCACGGGGTCGTCAGTTGCGGAGAGTTTGTCTTGGGCGGCGATCTTCTCCTCGAGCCAGGCGGAGATGGAGACGTAGAGCTCTTCGCTCTCCTTGAGATCTTCGACGGTGTAGAGGGGAGGAACGGGTCCGAGCTCCTTGTCGAGAGCCGCCATGCCTTCTACCTTGGTGACGGTCTTGACGGCGGGCTCGTCCTCGAGGCCGTCGAAGTCGCCTGTGGGGGCAGCGGTGGTGGTCGAGCTCTCCGATGACTCGGTGCTAGACGAGTCGATGACGGAGGAGGCCGCCGCCTTGACGGCGAGGAACTCTTCGTGTTCCTTGATCTTGCCGCGCATCTCGGCGGCAAAGTTCTTGGTGCTCTCGAGGGCCTCCTTCAGGTTCTTGACAAGTTCAGGGCGCTTGGCAGACTCGTCAATGCGCTTCTGGATGGGATTGACGATGGCCTGGAGCTCCTTGAGGCGGGCCTTGAGCTCCTCCTTGGGTGCGTCCGCGCCATCACCGTAGAGCCAGTCACTGGCATCATTGGTCTTCTGCTCCAAGGTCTCCCTTTCCGCCACGGTTGAGGCACCGATGAAAGCCTCGTTCTCAACCAGGTCTCTGACCTTGTAAGTGAAGGCCTCAAGCTGGTTGAGCGCCTCCTCGCGGGCTCTGCGTGCCTTGTCCGACGCCTCGAAGGCCTTGAGCCTGTCCTTGATGATCTGGAGATCCTCCTTAGAAAGCTGGGGAATGCCAGTCCTCGCCACGGTGAACTTGATGGGGATAACAATGAGTTGCTTCTTCTTGGAGTCAGCCTTGGCATCAGCGGAGGCGGACGCTTCAGCGGACGAAGTAGCGCTGGACTTGGCGGACTTCGTAGATGTCTTTGTGCTAGTGGTGGAAGACTCGGTGGCCTCGGAAGAAGTGGCGTCGGCGTCCTCGGTCGAAGCCTCCCCATCCTTAAGGGGCTGCTGATCCTTCTTGTTGCCAAAGCCAAACAAGTTCTTGACGCCATCAATGATGCCCTCCTTCTCGGGCTCCTCGGCCTCGCACTCAATGGTAGCTTTGGCAACCTCAACCTCGCCATTCTCGCTGGCGAGACGGAGGTTGACCTTTAGGCGCATATCAGCCTTGTCACAGTTGTACTTATCAACGAGCTCCGCAACGGTGGCGGTGAGGTTGGTCATGGTCAACACCTTGGTGTTGGCCTCCACGGTGCCCTCAGAGCCGGGAACAAGCTGGTAGAAGTCGACGGAGAAGTCTTCACGGTTGGGGAAGGTAACCTCCTTGGCGGGGGCACCAAGGTGTGAGGCAGCAGTCCACAGACGCTGGTGCTTGGGCTTTCCATCGTCCGACTTCCACCTCATGCCGGCGGGATAGGCGGCACCCTCGTACACACGGATCTCCTTGACACGGAAGCTGGGGCTGAGCTCAGCAGCCCTGAAACCAGCGCCGAAAACAGCAGCCTCGTCAGAGTTGACATTGGTGCGGATCTTGTCGGCGCCGCCGAGGATCTTCTCTAATTGCCTCTGGACAAAGGGAGTGCGCGAAGATCCACCGTGGAGAATGACCGAGTCCAGATCCTTGACGTCGAGGTTCGCAGCTGTGAGGGCGCTCTGAAGGGCGGCGGCGACCCTCTCGGCGTGGGTGGCGGCCATCTCCTCGAACTCGGCGCGGGTGATCTTGTACTTGAAGTCGATCTCATCATACAGCCCCTCAAAGCTGGCCTGGGTGTTCTGGTTAGCGCTGAGAACGTGTCTCACACGCTCGGCATCCTTGGTCAGCTTCGCAATGGTACGACCGTGGGTCTTGACCGTCGCCGCCTCAACAGACGCCTTCTGGGCCTTGGGCGACTCAACAAACTGCTTGATCATGTCGTCAACGATGAGGTAGTTGAAGCCATCGCCGCCAAGGGTGCGATCCCAGCCGCTGCCGAGGACGAAGACCTCCTGGACGGTCTTGTTGAACTTCCCAACGTCCTTGACGGTTCTGCTCTGGAATTTGAGCACGGTGGCCTTGGTCGAGCCAGCGCCCATGTCGAAGATCATGTGGTGTTCCGGCTTTCCTCCCTCGTTGATGTTGGGGAACTGTCTGCTCGTAGCGTAGTTGAGGCCAACGGCCAGTCCATCGCTGATGAGCGAGAGGACCTTGAGGCCGGCTAGCTCCGCTGCCAACACGGTGGCACGCTTCTCCTCGATGGTGTAAAACGGGGGGACGGTTAGGACGACGGAGCGGACGGAGCTACCGGGCCCGGCGAGGGCCTCGGCGTTGGCGCGAATGGCCTGCAGCTCCATGGCGAGTAGCTCCTCGATGAGCCATGCCTCCTCCTCAGGGGTGAAGGCCTGCGCGCTCTGGAACGCAGCCGTCCCTAGGACCTTGTGTGCCACCACCTGCAGCGCGGGATGGCGCAGCGCATATTCTTTTACCTCGGCGCTGTCGGCGGGGAGGCCGACGAGGGGCTTCAGGTTGGGGAAGCTGTCGCCGGGGAAGCGGGGGGCCAGCGCCATGGCGTCAGAGCCGTAGGCGCGCTCGGGGTATACGCCATTCTTGGGACCGTTCGGCGGGGGCTTGAAGGTGACGGCGGAAATCTCTTTTCTCCTCGAATCTTTCGTCAGGACGATCTCGAGCGGGATGCCGGGTTTGACGAGCGCCGCCTTGATGTACTCGGTTCCGAGGTCGACGCCCAGCACGGCCGAGACGGCGTAGACTTGTGCGGAAAAGAGGAAGACCGCTGAGAGGAGCAAAGACAGCGGCGACAGCGTAAACCGCGCCATTGTCGGTAGTGTCGTGGTGGGCGCTGCCTCAACGGGCTGGTCGTGGAGGGGTGCTTTTGCGGTTTCGGTGGGCGGTGGGAGAGAGCTCCGGTCGACGCCAGTCCACCACAAAGAAATCGCTATGCAATGAAAAGAATTAAGGTATAAAATTCACAGCGTCCTTGTCATGGTAGGGACAGACAAGCAAGAAAAGCAAATGGGCACGAATCTGGCCTCAACTGTTTATCTCCGCGGTGTTGGATGGGCCGTCTCACAGAGGGCATAGCTCCATTCAACAGCCAGCAATGGATACTTGTTCACATAAAGAGGACACTTTGAAAGTCGAACCCCTGCACGGTTGATGCCACTCGCCAAGCCTGCGCACATGGGAGCTTGGACCAATGGGAGCCTCGCCAGCGGGCGCCAAACCCCGGAAAACCCACCCAAGAAGAAGCCACTAAAATCGGGTTCCTCCCGGACAAAAGCCCTGCAGCTCTTCAAAGTCGGGGTCCCCAATGCCTCGGTTGGAATGCCCTCGAATGTTCTTTTCGACGGGACGGCTAATTTAAGTTCGAAGTCGGACAAGGAATCTTCATAAGACGATTCTCATCTGGCCTCTCCAAAGGCACGCCTGTTGGTGCAACGGTCCTGTTGGATCCTCTGGGGCCTTTTTTTTTTTTTCGAGACCGCTCAGACTTGATGACACACAGATACAACCCCTACCAAGCAACATCCACTCCGGAGCGGCTCGGTGACCGCCTCTTACAAACCGAATCCTGAGGTCGAGAGAATATATTGATGCATCCTATGTTTTGAACAATGGCTTTAACAAATCTTCACTTCAAAAGAAAGTACAAACCTCAGCATGCTAGCTCCACAATACAGGCACGCACTAGGGAAAATGATATGTATGGTACCTTTCCCATGAGCTAGCCACGCATTGGAACAGAAACTGCAACACCTCTACCGGGAACTAGTCTGCCATATTACAAGGTCACTTCATGTTTTCCCATATCGCTAAAAAGGAATGTATCTTGGGATGGAGGGCATATATTCACTTCAGCAAGGCCTGTGTGCATTCAAGACATGCCTCTTGGGATACAAAGGAGGGCATCAATATATTTCAACAACACCTACGTCCAGTCCAAGGCTACAGTCATTGCTACAATACGCCCTCCCATCACGCTATTAGGCCTCCCGCCCAACGCGATACTCCCTACCTCCTTTCCACAAGCTCATTCTGCAAATGCTACAAGGCCTATTCGATAGCTACAATATGCCTTGCTTGTGATGCCATTAGGCCTCTACTTCCTTTCTTCAGCCTCCTTCTTCAACTGCTCCAAGGCCTGTTCGTATGCCTTGATCCTTTCTTCGCTGAACTTTCCATCCCTTTCCCCCTCAAGACGCACACGCTCCACAGTTCCACTCCGGATAATGTTGGTAATGGCCCCCTTGCCTTCGCCAACAAAGTCGTGCCAGAACCGATGACCCTCAGAGTGCTCAAATAGTGTCCAGGCGTGTCCAGCTCGTCCAGCACGCGCGGTACGGCCAACACGGTGGACGTACGAAGTTTCGCTGATCGGAAGGTCGTAGTTGATGACATGTTCCAAGTTGAGCAGATCGATACCACGTGATACCAAATCTGAAGCTACGAGGATCCGAAGCTTGCCCTGGGAGAATAACCGTAACGTGTGTTTACGTCTGGAGGTCTTGGTGGAAGATGTGAGAGTCCCGATAAGCGGCGCGAGATCTGGCGAGAGGATTTCCAGGAGACGAGAGAGGCGCAGGGTTGCTTCGTTGGATTTGGTGAAGATGAGCACAGTGGTGTCGAATTTGCGAGCCTTGGTCGACGCCTGCGCCTTTGCCAGCCGCTTGGTTTCCGCCTCGCTGGCAGAATCGGAACTGGACGAGTCAGAATCAGATCCCGAGTCCGAGTCCGAGTCACTTGAGGAGGCCTCAGAGCCTTCGCTTGAGGCGTCCGAATCACCGCTCTCCGATTCGTCAGTGGACATCTTGTCTTCTTCAGCCTTGGTTGGAGCCTGGTTGGGAGCGCTCAGGATATCGCTGTTGAGTAGGTCGAGGAGGTAAAGCGGCTTGAGAGTTGACTCCCGAATCTTGATAGCTGACTCTTTGAGGAGCGCCGGAAGTGTTTGCTCGCCGGCCTTGGATCCCTCGAGCAGCACAAGGCGAGGCCGTGAGAGTTTCAGTCCGTTGAGTAAGCTGATATCTCTGGTCATAGTAGCACTGAGGATGACCTTGCGAGGACCCGTCTTGTTGGATCCAGGGAAGTCCCGAGCGGTCCACTTCTCGGTGCTCAGGCCCTTCATCACCACGTCGAGCCATTGCTGGAAGTCTTGAGCAAGGAGCTTGTCGGCCTCGTCAACGACCAGCCAACGCACATAATCGAGGTCAAAGCCCCGCGTCTTTTGGACATGCTCAACGAGTCTTCCGGGCGTGCAGATGAGAATATCAATCTTCGAAACGTACTGTATGACGTGCCACGGGAGAGGGGTCGTTTTCTCCGATCCTAGCATGAGGTCGTCGTCGTCATCCGAGTCGTCAACGCTGACAAGCTCCCTTTGTTTCTTGTTCCATTTCTCCCATCCGTCAGGATCATACCGCTGTTCCTCTCCAATGATAGCAGATTGCTCTGTTTTGAACGGTTTGTTGCCCACAGCAGTCCCTATTTTGACCCGTTTGCCTCCACCGATAGCAAATGCGGCCACACATGCCTCGCACGCCTGTTGTACCTGTTGAACTAGCTCCCTGGTGGGGAGTACGATAAGTGCCCTAAGCCTTGTAACGGCGCCTTTGCTGATGTCGTGAACCATTGGAAGAACGTACGACAGCGTCTTTCCGGAACCAGTGGGCGCTGCAACCACCACATCACCTTGCCTATCCGCCGATGGCAACAGCAACGGAAGCACTGCTGTTTGTACTGCGAAGGCATATGCGAATCCTTTCGATGCCAGTATTTTTGCTGATTCAGAGGATATCCCGAGTTCTGAAAAGGGACGCCTCGACTCATTGGTGACGCGAATGGGGGATGCAAGCCAAGGCGGGAGGGTTTCGTAGGTTAGTCTAGAGGCGTCAAAAACAACTGGCTCGGGCTGCGGAAGAGGCTCAAGGCCGTGTTCTTCCACCTCCACTACCGGTTCCGGCTCCAGTTCCGACCCCTTCCCTGTCTCGGATAACGCGTTTGGCTTCGATTGGAGAGCCCTCTCGACTTTCTCAAACACAGCCTTATGCCTCGCCCTAACCCTCTTGTCGCTCTCTGGCCCGACCTCCTCCACTTCCTGCTTCTTCTTTTTTTTCTCCTTTTTGGGCTTCGAGCGATCCTTCAGAGGCCTCGATTCGTCTTCTATAGGCGTTGGCGCAGTGACATCCAGGGGTATTCCGGTGTCCGGGATGCGCGCCTCCTCTTTCGGAGCACCCTCTTCTTGTTTCCTTTTGCGCTTCGACGGCTTTTTCTCCAGCGCTCCGGTGAGCTCCGAGTCTGTGTCCAATCGCCCCTTCTTCGGCTCTGGGAGGGGGAAGTCTTCATCGCCAAAGACTATCCTCGTTGGCTGTGGAAGACCTGCAGGCGTCGGGGGTTCTGCGACGGGCGTATTTTGATAGGAAAAGCGCCTGTCTGGGTGCACGGAACGCCTATCCTGATCGTCTGCATGCTGATTCTGATTTGAAGGAGGCGCCGCCTTGGGTGGAGGAATGTATCGGGCGTACATCTTGGAGGCCTTTGAGAGAGATCTGCAAGGCGCGCGAGGTCTTCGAGCGGCGTGTTGGCGAGAGATGCGAGGCCTCGAAAATATCGTACAACCAAACTTTTCTGGCAGGAGCATCGCGTAGTGTTTCATTCTGCCGCCCCGCCCCACCTTCACTATCTTATCTGCGGCGGGCAAAAGCTGTCAAAGTTTCACCGCCTTCCTTATCGTTAGCGTTACCAGTAGCGCCCAGCGTTTTGGCGGCCAGGGCATTGCGCTCAAGACGCGTTCCTGGCATCTTCTTTTGAACGGCGTCGGAAAGCTGTCTTTAGACTAGACGACCTCAACAAAGTTTTTGGGGGTCGAGAAATGGTTGCTTGCCCGCAACGGCAGCAGAACCGCAGAGATGGCACCCACGTACAATATCGCCATGGTTAGCGACTTCTTCTTTCCGCAGCCGGGCGGCGTCGAGAGCCACATCTACCAGTTGTCGACAAAGCTCATGGACAGGGGCCACAAGGTCATCATCATCACGCATGCCTACGATGGCCGTACCGGCGTGCGCTACCTCACCAACGGCCTCAAAGTGTACCACGTCCCCTATTTTGTCATATATCGGTCCACTACATTTCCAACTGTGTTTTCCTTCTTTCCCATGTTCCGCAACATTGTGCTGCGCGAGCGCATCGACATCGTCCACGGTCACGCAAGTTTGAGCAACCTGTGCCATGAGGCAATCCTGCACGCCAGGACGATGGGGCTGAGAACCGTCTTTACCGATCACTCTCTTTTTGGGTTCGCAGACGCAGCCAGTATTCTCACCAACAAGCTGCTCAAATTCAGCTTAAGTGACGTTGACCATGTGATTTGTGTCAGCCACACTTGGTAGGCCATGTTGACCCCCTTTGTAGCCTTGGCGACCCCTGAGCTGACCGTCGTGCCAGCAAAGAGAACACTGTTCTCAGAGCATCGCTCGACCCCCTCATGGTGTCGGTGATACCCAATGCTGTTGTTGCCGAGAACTTCAAACCGTATTCGAACCCGGCAGAGGTCGCCCGGCACTCCTTCGGCCAGGATCCGCCACCTGCTCGTCCACTGGGGCCGCATGACACAATCACCATTGTTGTTATCTCCCGACTATTCTACAACAAAGGCACCGACCTTCTAACAGCAGCCATCCCGCGCATCCTTGAGAACCACCCCAATACCCGCTTCATCATTGCTGGATCTGGTCCCAAGGCCATCGATCTCGAACAGATGATCGAGCAGAATGTTCTGCAAGACCGAGTTGAGATGCTGGGTTCCATTCGCCACGAGGAAGTGCGCGATGTCATGATACGGGGTCATATCTACCTGCATCCGAGCTTGACAGAAGCCTTCGGTACTGTCATCGTCGAGGCCGCCAGCTGTGGACTCTACGTCGTCTGCACCCAAGTCGGCGGTATCCCTGAAGTGTTGCCTTCCCACATGACAGTGTTCGCCAAACCGGAAGAGGATGACCTGGTTGCGGCCACGGGGAAAGCTATCGCCGCGCTACGGGCAAACAAGGTTCGAACTGAGCTCTTCCACGAGCAAGTCAAGTCCATGTACTCGTGGACAAATGTCGCCATCCGCACGGAGCGCGTCTACAACGGCATTTCGGGTGCCATCAGTGAGGCAGAGTTTTATGGATACGATGCCTCGAACCCAGCAAGCTGGAGCGCCACGAGGGGCCGATCAGGCGTCCAGAGCTTCGCGTTGATCGACCGGCTGAAGCGCTATTACGGCTGCGGCATATGGGCTGGAAAGCTCTTCTGCCTCTGCGTCATCGTCGACTATCTGATCTTTTTATGTCTTGAGATTTGGTGGCCGAGGGATAAGATTGATATTTGCCCCGACTGGCCGAGAAAGACGGTGGACGAGCGAAGGGAGCCGGGTGTGCGGTGAGACGAGCCGAATCGTCACCACCGGCCATCAAAAACAGCGAAGTGCAGACACGGCCCCAATGACGAACACCCAACTTCGAGAAGGGTGGTCATGATAGTAGATGAACGGTTCGTCTCGCCAGAGAACACACAGCCGACAAGATCGGTGAGCCGAACTTTCGTTCCAGTTGAAGGGCATCGGACACCACCTGATCGGCTATCAAGCAACCACGTCTCCGAGGCTGACACTCGAAGACTTCGCGCCGTGGCCACCATGATAACGAAGCTATTCCAGATGACATCTGGATATCTTTCAACTTATAGTCCTCGGCACAACATCACAGACTCATCAGCATCGTACCCAAAGCTCGCCTGACACCCTCCTGAAGACAACGTTCGGACTGACCAGCGTCCGAGCGACCCATGTCGCCCTAATTCTCGCCACCAGGTGAGTCAAAGGGGCCGAATGTCTTGTCAAGGTGTCTTCGCGTGTCGCGGATCCTGCTGTGAGCTCCAGAGCTCCCCTGCGGTGTGGGAAATAGATGTTCTCCTGGTTGCGAGAGTCTGCAAAGGTGGCGATGGTCGAGGATGCTGGAAGACACCATTAGCAGTAGTACGCGCGCGTCATGTGGGCCCAGTGCAAGCGAGTTCTCTGCTCGCAACATAGACCCTTTGTTACAATCATGGCTAAGTAGGTAGTAAAAAAGGGGGTTGGTTGATCAACCTCATGTGTCCGAACTATTCTGAGCTTACCCACTTGACCTCACGTGAAGGCCTTCCCCATCCTCACCCTGGAGAGACTTGTATGACAAATAGACCTGCAAAGCGCCTTCAATAGACTGCACCGTACCGAAAAAGACCGTGAGAACGAACACCAGGATCGCCACCCAGAACGTATACCACTGCACAGAGTTCCTTCTGTCCCACCACCACTGAGTAATGGTATGTGGTTGTGAGTCGTCAAATGCCTGTTTAAGGATGACCAATCTGTCGTGCCACACCGAAAACTTCTCGAACCGTCGGTCCTGCGCCCTGGAGATACCACAACACCTGACTGTTTGATCAATGTCCTTGATCCCGGCTATTAATTGCCTGGTTTGTCTGTCGTTTTGCGGGAACAGCAAGGCTAGCGTTCGAAGCGTCTCTTCCAGAAGACCATCCGGCCAAAATCCTACGGCTAGTACCTGCGACTGGAACTTGAGAAACTCGGCGTGGTGAAATATGTACACGCTCTTATCGTCGTCGTGGAGAAGGAGATGATCAGCGAGGTTGTTTGTCCATTTCAGCTCGATGCCTGCGATTTTGGAGATGTTGTTCGCGACGAAGCGTTTCTCGATCTTTGCGTTGGTATTGGTAGCATCCATCTCTTTCTGGGGGGCGAACTCCATGGCTAGAAGAGAATGAAGGTTTCCAGTGGTCCACCTCAACGGCCTTCGACCAGTGGCTCGAGATTCGAGTACCCCTACGTCGGCCATGGTTAGGAGGCCGGCGATGAGGTCGATCGAGGCCTCGTAAAGTTTTCTTTGGCGTGTATACGGTTCGTTTCCTCCGGCTAGCTCCCTAAGAATGGCCTCTTTATCCTCACCCCGAAGGATAAGCTTGGCAATTCGTAGTCCTTCGGCGTGGGTCTTGACCGATACATTCTCTCCTCCATCACACAAAAACTCTTTACACCGAGCCGTGTAGGACTCGAAGTAAGGCCCCATTGAGCCGGCTTTGAAGGCGTCGCCCCATAGTTTTTGGGTCAACTCAGCTTTAAGCTCAGGGGTCATGGCCATCTTGCGGAGGCTTCCTTCCAGAATTGGCGACGCCATTATTGTGAGGTGGGAGCCCTGTGATGAACTGGAAAAGACGCTGTTGAGATGCAAAGAGGTGTTCAAGGGATGTTTTTATGCCCTTTACCCGAAAAGCAAGGCCTATCAAGAATGCAAAGAGACGTGGGCTACTTGCGATCAAGCGAGTAGTAAGAATGTCAAGCTCATTAGTTTCTCCCACCACGAAGAGGCCTCATGCCCCTCCTTTTCCCGCTCTATCCCGGCAAGGCTGCGTCCGGTTGGAAGTGGTGGGAGCCCAATCACCATGAGTGAAGATGCTTGATTTGATAGGTTAAAGTTGCTGCCTTCCTACCCCGAGGCCATTGAGAGTTTTTTTGCTTGCCACCGCAACAGTAACGAATAAACTCCGCATTGGCTTCACAGCCAGGAGGAAGGAACCACCGAGCTGGTCCGCGGCACGGCGCGCGACACAAATCGCCTCTCAAATGCTCCAATTACCTCCCAGCATACTCCCTCCGGAAATCTCGACTACTGGGCAACGTCGGTTACCGATCGCTTCTCAAAAGTCATGGCCGGCGACGCTACCTAGTCGTAGCACAACCATGAACAACCCCGACTGGCCATTCGCAGCCAACTCCACCGGCGAATACCTCGGATATCTCAAAATGGGACGCTTTCGTCGCACCCGTTTCTGGCAGGCCAGGGGCGAGGCGCGTATAAAATTTGATGAATCAATCCGCGGGAAGGTGCTGTCCCACCTCCGCGAACACAGTGCGATTCTTCAAAAGCCTGCCAGCACCCTTGTTCTGTCATTGTTCATGGTGGGACGGGCCGCAGAAAGGACGAAGCCCACCGTCATGCTTCAGTCTGACGACAAGGCGGTCAGGAAGGAGACTTTCAGCTTGCTGAAGGAGAGCGGCATCTTGAACGAGTACCCTGGCTTTGAGCTTGGATGTTGCTCTCTAAGTGCGGAATTCGAGGGCCTTTGTCAAACCGGCGGCCCAGGGGCAGCCTCGAAGTCGGCTTTGAGCGGTGGCGCTGATGAAGACCTCAGTGAGAGGGTTGGCGGCTTGAGCATGGCCTTCGAGGATGCGACGTTGCCGGAGGATTCCAGTTTTTACGGTGGTAATGATAATACTAGCACCCAGTCCTACAGCCACGCGGAGAAACTTTTTCCTGGTTACAGTCGCCGGCATGAGCGCGACCCCAAACCTCGCCGCAAAAACAAATCACGTTCAAAGGGCACTGAGTTTCACACTGAGTCCGCCGAATACGGGCCTTTCTACGAACGCCAATCACCTGAGCCGTCACTCGCCCTTCACGATGGCCAATATCATTCCTACTACCTCGACTCATATAAACCGGAAGCTTCAACGGTTCTTAATTCGCTAGGGAATTTCTCAACCTCATACAGCAGGAATTCCGCAACGCCCTTCGGTAAACAATCGGCGTACAGGTACTCTTCGCGAGGAGACTCATTGTTCTCCGCTTCACTAAACCTCCAAGAGGGCAGCACACTTGTATCTTTTCAGAATCCTTGGAGTGCTCTTCCTCGGGATATGGAGGGCAGATCTGGTACGGCTGCAGGATTTGTCCACGTCCGCGGCCGCACTATGCTCCTGACCGTCAATCACATCCGTCCTGGGCGGGGAGGGCTGTCTAGAAATAAGGGGCTCGACGAAGACTACGAGAACGACGATGAGAGCGACGACAATTGCGAGATTACTGGTTTAGAGGATGAGGACGCTTCCCAAGACGAGAGTTTGGAGTCAAAAAGGCTCGTTGAGGCGACTAGCCGTGGCAGCCAAAGCCCTGAGTCTATGTACTCACTTCAAGCTGCGATCTCGGCTTTGGGGGACAGTAGCTCTCTGGCACACTACTCATCGCGCGAGAACAGCGGGGTAAATGTTGAGAAATCTGAAGTCGAGCTGGACTCAAGGTCCGCCTCGCACTTCTCGCCGCGACGTCCAAGCCATCCATCGAGAGCTGAAGAAGAGGGTACAGCACTGGTAGGAGAAGTGGTATTCTCTTCAACATCATTGGACTTTTGTTTGGTTGAGCTCGAGCCCACAATCACCAACATTGCTACGAGGTTGACCCAAGAACAAGATCTACCGGAGCCCGACACACGCAATCCTATTCTGGTTTCTGCGGACGGAAAGCCTCAGATCGTCGAGAGCAACAGCCGTGAAACGGATATATACGTGCAAGCAGGGCGCTCCGGGAGAGTCTATGGCAGACTCCAACAGATTTCTCACGATGTGAAGTTACCACTATCCGATGAGTTTCAACACATATATACGATTAGTTTGGATACACCCCTAGGAGCCGGAGATTCTGGAAGCATGGTTCGCGATGCCGAAACTGGTGGCATCTATGGCTTTGTCGTCGCGGTCAACGGGGCCGGCAGCACAGCCATGGTGATGCCTATCACCTCTGTCCTTGATAACATCAAAGAGGCGGCGGACGTTGGGGATCTGGAACCACAACATCAACATGAATACGGATATCGACATAAACTCCAGTACCGAGACCACCTGGAACCCCTGGACCCACCTGAAACTCAGGATCAACCTGAGGCCTATTATCGGACATATCAACCTGAAGTAGAGTACCAACCTGAACCCCAATACCAGCATGAAGGTCCCACCGTCGCCTCGGAGGTCGAGAATATGGATGCCCTGCACATTTCGTACCAACCCGATCTGCCCGACGACGATCATATATGCATTTGCGGCAAAAGCTTCCCCAGAGAAAATGATCTCCAACGCCATATCGAACGTGGAAAGTGTGACACGACTGAGCAACACACCGGTCCGTCAACGTCTTCCAAGCTCAGGTTTCCATGCAGGCTTTGCGGTAGGCATCAGGGAGGCAGAGCGTATAAGCGGCTCGATGATCTTCGTAAACATTTGCGGAAGTCTCATAACATGAGTAATTGGGAGGTTGATAAACATTTGCATATCTATTTTCCGGAGTTGTCACCCTGGTAGGGGTGCAGCGGAAGGAGGGCAATTAGCAGAAGGTGGCGAGTTTTTTCCCCTCAGGAGGAGATGTTAGGAAGATATCATGTTGGAGGTCAGCAGCACGCTGGGTTTGGGTACGGTTGTGTTTAGGTTCTTAGTTTTCGGGTGACTGCGCAGGCTCAAGGGCTGACCTCGGGCAAATATTTGTGTTTTCGAATCTTGAACTTCAGTTGCAGCGTGTTGTTGAGAGGTTGTGCTGATAATGGAACATAACCGTGGCAACTCCGCTTTGTGTAATTAGGTGCAATCACAGCCTCTGTGGAACGAAGGCCATCACATTGCGTGTATCTCGGCGCAAGATGCTTCCTCTCTGCGGCCACTTCGTTGTGGAAATATCCACTCGGCTATTCATAAAGCCATTCTTCTTTGTTAGTCTGCTGACACACATTCACCTAAGCCATCGTGCATTTCGACGCCATGATCTCAGGTTATACGCATGATCGTACATAGCGTTTGTAACCCCCCGGACTGCACGTGGGACGATAAGGGGTGTCACATGAAAAGGGGCGAACCCTAACCCTTGGCTGCGCTCTTCGAACATGACATCGCCGGTCCAGAACGGGAAAGAACTTCCCAGGCGTCGGCCGGCCGCAATGGGCAGGAGCACGTTCTTTTCGGAGAGCGGAGCCCGCAGCGTCCCGATCCAGCCCTAGCTTCCGGTTTGAGAGCCGGAGCACCGATATTTTCTACCTCTCTTCTTTTCTTCGCCAACCACAACACCAGAGCCCATGGATAAAATGATGGAAATTTCCCCTTCCCCAAAAATTTCTATATCAGTTCGGAGCAAAATCATTTACAATA
>JAXQJB010000041.1:0-18738 GCA_037042205.1 Schizothecium sp. R5324 | reverse complement strand
GGGCGAAATGCTTTGGGGGCAAGGCGGGGCGGGTCATCAAATATCCGTGCGCGCCCACACACGAGAGCCAGTCAGGCGAAATTTGCAACTCCCAGCGAAAATAATCTAGGCCAAGTTCGCGACATCCACCAACCGACCTCACCACATTACGACCACCAACAGCCGGCAAAATGGTGAACGTACCCAAGACTCGCAAAACATTCTGCAAGAGCCGGGAGTGCGGCAAGCACACCCTGCACAAGGTCACTCAGTACAAGGCCGGCAAGGCTTCGGCCTTTGCACAGGGAAAGCGCCGTTACGACCGCAAGCAGTCTGGTTACGGTGGTCAGACGAAGCCCGTCTTCCACAAGAAGGCGAAGACAACCAAGAAGATCGTGTTGCGGCTGGTGCGGCTGCCCGTTTTGCGCTGAGGATGGAGGACAAGAAGCTAAATGGTTATCTAGGAATGCTCCTCATGCAAGGCCAAGAAGCAGCTGCCGCTCAAGCGCTGCAAGCACTTTGAGCTTGGGTGAGTCCTCTTTGCGAATTTCCACTGCGATCCCCGAGAAACCCTCGCCCGCGATGCCGCCAACCGAGGCTCGAATACTCGACAAACGACCGACTCTCGAAGGTGGTCCTCCGACACAAGCCGGTTTGATGATGGGGGGATTATGGTGGCTGCTGCTTGGTACATTGACGCAGGGGTTTGGCCTTTCAGCATTGCTCTGTTTGCTGCGGTTCAACGCCTTCTCCAAAGCGTCCGTGGTTCTTGGAATCAGTGGATGATCCGAGGGATGGTCTCAGGATCGTCAGCAAACTGGCACCTGGAACCACAAATCTGTCTCGTTGGCTGAGCAGCTGGCACAAGGCTGCGTTCGAGTTGCGAAGTCGGGAGTTTCGACATCGAGCTTCGGCCCCGGTCCCGCCGCGTTTTTCCCCACCATCACCCCTCTTTTATCATCTTCCTGCGTGGCATATGCTGACCTATTTTGAACAGTGGTGACAAGAAGACCAAGGGTGCCGCTCTTGTGTTCTAAACGATCGTCGAGCGGGAGGTTGGGTGGAGGCAGGATGGAGGGACGGGCTTGGGCTTCCGTGCCCTGGCCTAACATGGTCGTTCTATTGAGACCTGGAGAGTGGTTTCGACCTCAACATGGAAACGTTGGGTTTTAGAGGGCATGTACATGGGCATGGACGGTTTGGACGCGGAACAATGAGCAATACCATCCATGGGGCGTTTCGACTGCGCTTCTTTTATCTACGAATGATGCTACCTCCGATTATTTCGACGTCCAACATCATCTCTGGCAGTCTTTGGCGCTATGGTGTCGTCAAAGCTCGCTATCCGCCCAAGCTCTCCAGGCGGCCGTCTTAGTATCACCAATACTACGAGAAGATTGCGCCAAAATTGTCGCGTTGCGGTGGTGACGGATGTTGGGTTTTCTCCAGCCATCTGTGGTGTGTCTTTGCATAAAATCCGGGCTTCGTAATGTGCTCCACAAGCGAACCTTCTGTCTGTTCGGGAGGCAAGTAGTTTCAACTTGGGGAATTCTTTGCTGCAGGGTCCCGTTTATCATGCCCGCGTCGCCCTTTGGCGGAGCAACCCATTAGTTATAGACGTTGATCAGTTTCCAGCATGCCTGCGGGAAGGTTGTTACTCATAACCTATTTGCTGACACATCAACTCCCGTCGGCGCGAACACAGTCTGAAGTCTGGGATTTGTGACATCAG
Organism: Schizothecium sp. R5324; assembly: GCA_037042205.1. Lineage (NCBI taxonomy): Eukaryota > Fungi > Ascomycota > Sordariomycetes > Sordariales > Schizotheciaceae > Schizothecium > Schizothecium sp. R5324. The sequence goes on along the minus strand of JAXQJB010000041.1, from coordinate 17,027 downwards.
AGGCGGTGCCGTTCATCTGTGGCGCAGCCGATAACTGCGGCCCTCTCGCCTTAAGCGGCGGGATATACTATTCTCAACCAGGGGTTGTGTCACATTGTGGTTACCGTACTCAGAGGGTGCTGACATTTCTATCCAATCACTCTCAGTTTGGATCTATCAGCTGTTTACATGACAGATTCGTCATAGGGTTTGCTTGAGAGAAACGGGACGCGTCTCGAAATCGGCTGGGTGCCTAAGCCGAGCATCCAAGCACCCATAGCTCACCATCCAACCTGTAAGGTCTCTCGGAAGTCATGTCTTATTAGAACAGTGCGTGCTGGGTAGAAAATCTTCGCCCCACGATGGGATGGTGCTGGGAGCTGGTTTTCAAGACCCAATGGTTGCACTAGCCACCTGACTCCGTTACGCGAAAGCTTAAGTCTTTATGGCTGGGTCCCTCTTGTCGGTATCTCGACTCATGCTGGCAAGTTCGCAGTTGACATTCCATCCCCTCGACAAACTACGTCACAAATGTTGACACAAAAATGTTTGATGAGATTTTGTAACAATCTAAGAGTCAATCATGGCAGTGCAAACGAAGGCAAGAGAGCATGGCACCGGTATGCAGGAAGCTAATCCAAATCGGGAGTGCTTCACGGTGCCAAGCAGCGCAGGGCAAGGGGCAGATTGAGTACCGAACAGGGCGGCAGCGACGTGAAGATCGTCCCAACATTTCGAGCTTCACGTACAGGGCCTGCTTGCCAGCCCATACTCCAAGACTGACATGTGAGGGTGGTGAGGCATCGCCTGCTCAAAACGTTGGGGTGGAGGGGCGACGCCAGCAACGCTCGTCGGGACGGTGAGGGCAAGCTCAGTGTGGGATCAGTGGCTCCGGAGCAATAGCGCGCCAGCTGGCTGGTCGCACGCCGTCCAGCCACATCCAAAGCGTTCCCTGAACCAACCAATCCAGACGCGACCTAGCCACGCACCAGCCGTACCCGAACCTATAGCGGCGCCAATAGTGGGCTGTGCTGGGTCGTCCATATGAAAGTCCTGCAAGCCATTGCGAGTGCGACGGGAGCAGGGGATTGGCCCTCAGCCGCACGGCAGGCATTCGGAGAGGGAGCCCTGGGGCCCAGGCCTGGATGCCCAAGACAGGCAATGGGCAAATATGAGGGCGCCCGCAGCCACCTGATCGGATTGAGGCGCGTTGGAAAAGTTCACATGCACGTTGGTGACATTTCTACCCGCGCGAGTTGGAGATTTGGCGACAATCTTGCGGCGAGGACGACAGGAAACCGACATTCGTTTGAACGTGAAGGAAGAAAACAGCAGAAAGAAGATCGACCAGACCCCACACGATAATCGATTGAAGACGCAGACTCAGCAAGCAGACTTAGCAAGCAGGCGGGACAGACCAGACTAGATCACAAGGCAGTCGCGACTGTCGCTGTGGGGGAGCCCCCGAAATGCAGCAACAACCGCTTCTCCAGACACCGCAACCGTGGGAGGGCCGAAACACCAGTTACGGATCTTACGAATATAACCCACAACCAACCGAGGATCGCGAGGATGGCATTCCCGAGGATCAGTATCCAGAGCACGAGAATGAGCCAAAGATTGGCCAAAACCCAGCACTTCGACGCATAATCAAGGTGCCCGACTACAAACCGACGCCGCTGCGATGGCCCTTCATCGTCACTCTCGCAGGGTTGCTGTGCATCGCCATCGGATTGATCGCCTACGCCCAAAAGGCCATGCCGGACTCTGATAGCGATGCCGTATTTATCGGCCCAAACCCCACCATGGTCCATGGAGCACCGTCGCCAACGCGTCGTCTCTTGATGCGCGCGGCCAACTCTTCAACGACAAGGACAACAAGCACGAGTTCCTCAGCTAGCCTGCCACCCGGCGCCGTGCTCGTCCCTATCTCGACGACCGTCATCAAAAGCTCCTACACACCCAGCGTCTCACCTCAAGTCTCAACTGTGGTCACGACGATGACCTCGGTTCGAACAATCACACATACCGCAGCTGAGAGCACGTTCCTCACCACTATTGTTTCGAGTATATCAGTGCCGCCGCCGCCGAAGCCTTACTACCCATCTGTCAATGGAACTGGGTCGTTTGCTACCGAGCCTGCATTTACGGCTAGCCCACCCCCCGCGCCCGTAACCACGATTGTTGCGACCGCCACGACTGCCCTGATCGCATCTGAGGAGGTTGTCACCGATATCGTTGTCTCGACAACTGTCCGCACGGCGCTGCCTACCGTCATCCCAACGTATGGAGAGGTTACCATCACATACTACGAGACCAGTTACCCCCCTCGAAACCCCGATACAACCATCAACGACAATGGACACCAGCGGGAGCCGGAAACCATCGTCGACAAGCCAGAGACTATAACCGTGATCAACCAAGCACCGCCAGTCGTTGTGGTTACAAACGACATCAAGGTCGAAACTCAAGTTCTTAACCGTGTGGAAACTGGCACCACTCTTGTTGGCGGTGGCGTCGTGACAAACATTTTAGTCGTGACGCCGACGCCAGCTGTTCCGGTGGCCCGCGTCACAACTGAAGGCGGCGTCTTGACAACGGTTCAAGACTTTATAGCACCTCTGGCTGTGGGCCAGCCTGTTACTTACACCCTTGATGGGCAGGTCATCGTTACAACGCCTGTCGCGGCCCCCTTCCAGCCGATAACTTACACCACGACTCGCCTTGTGGGTGGGACTCCGACAGTCGTCACTTTGACACCTCCGCCCACTACCTTCGTAACTACGGTGGATGGCGTCCCAGTCACCAGAGTCACAACGCCGCCAGTCACAAGCTTTACCACGACACTTGGTGGAACCTTGACGACTGAGATAGTCGTTACGACTCCGACCGGCTCGGAGCCCATTACTCTCACCTTTGTCTCGACCTCCGGCGGCAGTTTGAGTACATTCACCAGAACGCAACCACCCACAACAATCGTGACGACAATATCCGGGAAGCTGACAACATTCACATCAACCCCTTCCCCATCGACAAGCCTCTCGACTAAGTCCGGATCGACGAGAACTCTCGTGAATCCTACTGCAACTGGCGCCGGTGCTGGACCGACGGTGGTTGCTTCGACCAAGGTGTTCGGCTGGGGCCCGGGAGATTTGTTCGTTGGCACGTTCCTGCCTACGCTGTTCGGCATCGGGTTGGTCATTCTAATTCGAGTGATCGATCTCAATGCAAAACTGTATCAGCCGTTCCAGTCACTAGCTAAGGAGGGCGGCGCCAGTGGGGCTGAGTCTCTCGCGATGCAGTACGCCGGTATCATGGCATTCATCACACCAATGACAACGATGCTTCAGGGCCATCCTGTTCCGTTCATTACGACAATAATGGTTGGGTGCGCATCGTTCATCGTTCCTCTCGCAACCGAAGCCATCGGATTGAAGTTGCACGGAACTTGCTACACCAATACCGCAAGCAAAGCCTGCGGGCCGTCCCTCGGTATCAGCCCAATGCCCGCCAACGTGCTAATCGGTCTCATCGCGATTATCGTCATTATGCTCCTGTTGGTCTTGTTCTTCTCAGCGAGGTGGCCTACCGGTGTGAACGCCAACCCATGGAGCATCGCTGGGATTGCGTCGTTGGCTGGAAACCCCCAGGTCCGCATTCAGCAGAGCAGTCCAACGGCGATCAAAAAGGCAGTATCCGAAAAGCAATATGGATTGGGATACTACCAAAACGCCTTCGGCCAGGAGGAGTATGGAGTCGTTTTGACCGACGAATCTGGCCGCGGGCTCCAGGACTCGGCCGATGTAAACGACTCCGAGGGATTTGACGGGGCAACCTCGGGTCGTGTAGGGTCTACGAAGCTTCTCCCGTTTATGCCGCTTCGGTTCCCGTGGCGAATTTGCTTCATCCTCTTCCAACTCGGCGTACTCATCTTCATCATCTACTATTACGTCTATTACAACAACAAGGTCAATGACGGAGGACGACTCTGGGGGTTCATGACTTCCAATGCATTTGGAGTCCGCTTCGTTTTTGCCGTCATCGGTGTGATCATTGCCTTTGGCTGGCAGTCCTTCTTCCTCAGTAAGTTCAGCCCAAGGCTGCTGGTAGACCCATGCTAACGCTCCAAACAGGTGTCAGCACGTTGACCCCTTTCCAACTTATGGCTAAGCGCACTCAACCGGCTGCCAAGTCCATCCTCCTCTCCCCGCTTACGAACCCGTTCTCTGGAATCTATACGGCCGTCAAACATCGCCAGCTCTTCCTTTTCGCCACGTCGCTCGCGGCCATATTTTCCGAATTTCTTCCATTGCTGTTGGCCAACGTCCCATTTAGCTTAGCGCAGCCCTATGATGCAGCCGCCGCGTCCGCAATTACGTCCTGCATCTTCCTGAGCGTTCTCATTTCTGTCGTGGTAGCGTCCTTCTTCGTCAGATACCCGCCAATGCCTGTCGACCCCCGTAGCATCGCCGGCGCGATGTATTATGTCTCACAGTCGCACATGCTCACCGACTTCAGCGGTATTTCTCGGCTCGATGCGAAGGAGCGTGAGCAACGTGTCAAAGAGATGGGCCGGCGGTACTTTTACGGCGTCTTGGTGGGAGGTACTTGGAGGCGCATGGGTGTCGATTATGATATGGGTCCAAGTGATGGCGTCGTGACGGCCTACGAAGGCGTCCGCTGGGACACCCCGCCGGTAGACCCACATGATCATAGAGAAGTCTGAGACTCTGAGTTTATTTGTTGTTTGGCAAGAAGCAGGCATCATAGCATATTTGGTGTTCAATTGGTGTTATTTTTGGGGATTTTCAGGGCAATGTCACGAAAGTAATGTCAAAGAGTGGGAGATATTATTCGAAGCAATACAGCGCTTTGGGCGGCGTTTTGGTTGGACGATTACGATACCGCAGAGGGTTCAAAATAGGAGAACTGGATGGCAAGTACATAACTAGGTAGCAGTGATGAGCGGGTTACCCCTGAGCTACCCCGCGGGCGCAGGGTGGCCTGTATAGTGTGGACATAGCTTCCAAGTTGTATTGACGGTGTTGTCAGATAATAAAGCAAAGACTTGCTAGGTAATCAGGTTACCAACAGATGCCTTGGACGCACGCCGCTGTTCCCCAAAACACGAAAGTGCTTGCAGCTTCTGAAGAATGAGTGGACGCTCTGACCCCACGGTCTTATGTACTTCAGCTGAGCCGGCTACATCTGGCTTGCCTCCCGCTGGCCGGGAAGTTTTCGTGGCGGGGCTGTCTTGAATGGGATGCTGCTGCCCAATAAGGCAAGAACATTGCTAACCTTCCGCTTCGCTGTCCTTCAAATGACATCTGGGTCCAATCGCACTCCCTGGTAGAGATCAAATGTCGACCGCGAATGCACCATGAAGGCGCAGCCGCCAAGCATTGCTGTCTCGGCGTGCTCAACAAGCAGCAACGCAGATTTGCAAGGCGACCTGGGGACGGAGTGAGCCAAACAGAGGGGCGGGACAACTGCCTTGCCAATGACCATGGTCGAATCCTTAACATTGAGAACAATAAAATCGGGATTCACGAACGAGAGGTCCCCCGGGCTACGACACAGAGATCCCACCAGCCCTCGCATCAACCAGTCGACGGTCCGCATAGGTTTCTGTCGGCCTCTTCCACCTCCCATCCATGGTCATCACGCTTGCCTTTCTGGGCTTGTATCTCGCCAACGTGCAGCGGGACGCAAACTTTGACGCAGATCGGGGCGTTGCTGTACCTGGCCAAGATTCACGAACCACTCATCGTCATCTCACCCTTCAGCACTCTTTATCATCGGCTCCGTTACCACAGGCTTCGAGATGAGGGCTTCTCTTGCGGTTTTATAACATCTCCGTTCCAGATCAACAACCCGCTATACCTTTTCAGCAAGACTTTCGGTCGAGCTGCTAAAGCATCATGTCGGACCTGGTCGGACCTTGTTACGGTAGGCCTAGTCGTCCTCTCTGCAGTCCTAGCGATTCTTGCGGCTCCTAATATGGGTGTTTTAATGCTACCTAGACTTAACTGGTGGGCAGCTGCAGACCCATCCCGCAAATCCACCGACTTCAGATCTCGTCACCCAGAAATATTAGTTCTTCGCCAGCCATAGATGCAGTTGTATCCGACTGAACTGGACACCAAACCTGTTTTATTTCACCACAAAGCTTCAACCATTCGGTAGCTTGCCATGCTAGATGCCCTTCCAGATCCATAAGTTACAGATTCAATCCAGAACAATACATAACCAACTTGACAGCCCAAGGAAACCTCGGTCCCGTCTCATTCGGATACTCGCAAGTGGATGATGAAAAGAACAGAACTAGAACCGAGGTCCTCACCACAGCCCCTTTTTCCATTCTCAGCAGAGCTCTTTTCAACGGCGCCGTGGGTTGGACGGGCTCTTCATCCTCGGACATCTTGATTCAGGCGGCAGCAATTAATTCAACAGTGAATCAACGGCCTTGGAAGCAATTCCTTGTCTCTTTGGACTGCCACAGTGGGCACGCAGGCCATCGCAGTCTCTCCTTCAGCATTCCAACGCTCGAGACTATCACCCTCCCACTGCCCAATGCAAGCGTTGAGCTTGTCTCTCTACCTCAGCCCTTCTCAACCACGACCCTTCTCAACCACGACCCTTCTCACCAACGTGACCGATAAAAACCGGAACCCAACCCTTTGTACCATCACTGCCCGCTAACTCAAGGCTTCAGCTTGAGCCATGACGACCGTGGTTCCGACTGACATCCTCCGGTCGCTCCCATGAGCTGTTGAGCCCGAACTTCTCAAGATGACGACGAACGGGAGAATCGAAAACCTCAGGGCTGCTGATGGGGACTTCACCGCTATTAAGCTTTTCTTCTTCAAAAAGACGCATGCGTATCGTCTGGAAGGAATCATCCTGTAGCTTGCCCTGTCAGTTCTCTTCTGCCATTTTTTGATGGCCTGGGTGCAGGTTCTGCTGTTGGTCGTCAGAGAGGGATGGCATAGTCGGGCATGGGGTGAGCTGGGAGAGTTGTTGGCGCTGGGTGTGGCTACGCCGGCAACTAGAATGGAAGGGAAAGGGGCTTGGGGGTTAAGGTTCGCGTGAATTCAAAAGAGGGGGAGGCCAGCTTTGTCTTTGAGAGTTGATACAAAGAGAGAAAAGAGTGAGGAGGCTTAGTTGTCAGCTTTGAGTGAATTCGCCTCAAGCTGGCGCTGAAAATTAGACTTACGCATGATGATGTCAATATATGAGATTTGTGCGAGAAATATATCATGGGTTGGATCACTCTATCACAATGAATAACAAAGCAAGGGGCTTCCATGATCGCAAGGCCGAATGAAGAGTGATATTGACAGGTTTACCCATGGTAGAACAACTGTGGATGTTGATTGTCTCCAGGACCGAACGCCAATAAGTATTCTTACCAGCGTCGGACCAGTCTTCAGGGCGTCTCATTTGAATCCAGACTTCTCTTTGATACCAGCGAGCATTGGTCTCTGCCACACTTTGAAACCATCGCCAGCCGTCCGAGTCCTCAGTCGTCCTTTCCAGTTGTTGTGAAGTCCAGACGCTCCAGCCATTCCAGCCAGGTCGATGTCCCCTGCGTTCGAGATCCTCTTCAAACCGAATTCAAGATCCTCGGTCCACACATGGTGAAATTCGACAATTGCCTAGACCCAGGCTCCTCACAAATCGCCAACTCTATCAGACCCTCCTCACCAGCTCACGTGAACACTGGCCCGGCGTTCTAGATGTTGACCCAGCCGACGAACAAGCCGCCATCTGGCAACGACATCCAGCTGAGGTGGTTGACCCTCCGCACCTCATCCTTCAACTTGTTCAGGGAACGCAAATCCATCTGGCGAAGATGGATGGGCCCATTGACTATGAAATAGGACATGTCCGGGGATTCGTTCGCGTCGACGAAGTACTTGGCGACGAAACGGCACGCATCAGTCTCGGCCTCTGCCTGGGGGGAGCCGAGCTCAGCGAACCAGCGGTCCTCCATCACGGCCATTTCTGCCTCGTACCGGAGGATAAGGTGCTGCCGCCACGCCTCGGCCTCCGCAGTGATCTGCTCCACCTGTTTGAAATATCCTGTTAGCGGCGTGAGAAGATTGGGAAGCTGCAGCGCAAAGGAAAACTCACCTGGCCAGCCCGCCGAGCCTGCTTGAGCGTGCGCATCAGCCCGGGTACGTCACCCCTGTCCCGTGAGATTCTGTTAGTCGACTCGATTCTGATTCGCTCCGTAAGCTTTGAGTCCCCGCGAGTTCGGACAGAAGAACCTGGAAAGAACTCAAAGGGACTCAAAGAAAGGATGTAAGTGGCACTTACGGTTGTGTTCGACGCCGTAAAAATACAGCTGAGCCTTGAACCAGGCCTTTGTAGGCCGCATGTGAGTTTGGCCCAGTTCTTGGACCTTTCGCGAGGGTAAGGCGTTCCAATCTGGCTGGCCCGGCTGGCGAGACACGGCTTGGAGGTCGGTGACGGTTGCGAGGGCCCCCCTCTCCTTGGTGAAGATCTATTCACCGTTCGCGGCGTACTGGTGGTACGTGAAGGATTCTTCTCGCGCCGGGTCAGGCCGGCAAATACGGCCGTGAACGACGTGCCGCCAGGATCCCCGTTCTGCCGCCGATGCCGAGTAGTAAACTCCCACCGGTATGCCATCTTGTTGGTGTTGGTTGAGGGCTGGTGAAAGATGGCCGGTGAGAACTTCTTCCGGTTGCCGACTTATAAACAGACGCCGAGAGCGCCCTGGACATACTGAAGGTAAAATCACCCCGACATTGAATACTACATCCCCTGGTCGGGGTCAAAGGAGCAAACCGAACACAGATCATCAGAACATACTGTCGAGAATTGAAGAATGTTGAAAGAAGTTGTTGTTGTTGGGGATGTTGAGCTGCTGGCTGCACCTGCCACTTTGGAAACCTTTGGGTGACTGCTGCCACACCGACATTCAGCCCCAGTAATCGCACAGACATCGATATCTCTTTTTTGACGACACCCGCTACCCTCCCCTGTGAAGAGCCAACCAAGAACAACTGACGGGACGCGATGCATTTCGTGGCTTCGTGGCGTCCACACACAAGGCTCTCTCGTCTGTCGGCGTTTCTTGGCTGCGTGGCCAGCCCTGAAATCACTCAGTTCAGGAGGATGGTGTGTCGACGGTTCCGCCATCATGCACAAGGCCACCAATCAATCTGCGCAGAAAATCGACGGTTGGTCATGACCATAAATACCGACCTTGACCCAGCTGTGAGCTACCGGTACCCCACCCTCAAACCCAGAGCTGGTCCAAAACAATGACGCACTGGTCCAGAGGACGGCATCATGGACAATCAAACACTACCGCACATGGACCTCGCTAAACGACAAGCTGGAACGACCGATGCGGAACTCCAAGTTTACATCCCATCGGTTGAAGACCCGGGTGGTCTCATTGACCTGCCCCACCCAGTCATAAATCCAGGCTCTAGAACGCCGTCTGCCAGTGTCCCAATCCCGGCACTCACCACGCGCTGGACCGCTCCCACGTTCTGTTCGACGCTTTGGACATACTATGCGACAAACTCCTCGGACAGGATCAGCTGGCTCCTGCATCAACCCGGCGTGACAACCGAAAACGCCGACTGTCGCCCCCCTGGGTGGCATATTTCCCAAGGCACATTTAGTCCGGCTGTCTGCCCCTATCGCTGGGCCTCGGTCGAGGTGAAAATACAGCAAAACGACCTAACAAGCATTCAGTGCTGTCCAAGGTTGGTGTCTGCTCTCCCCTTCCTAATATTCAACTAACCCCGTATTACATCCAGCGGCTACTCCATCCTAGCCAAGGACTTTTCCGCTGGTAGCGCCCACACTAGCTTCACCAAATGCATTTCAACCTTCACAACCACCGCTCTAGGCGTCCTCGTTTTTAAGAACCGAACCCAAACCTACGGCGAACTGAGCGACGTCTCCGGGGCACTCACCTACGCCGTGAGCCCTGTTCACGTCCTCCATGCTAAGACGGATCTGAGTATCCTCCCAGCCGAGACGCCTAACGATACCGCTGCGACTCCATCTCCCACAGATACCGCTGCTGGGAACACCACTGGCGGAGCAGAAGCGAAACTGAGTTCTGGTGCCATCGCTGGTATTGTGATAGGTACCTTGCTTGGGTCGATTCTGGTGCTTGCAGCTACGTTTTTCGTGTGGAAACGCAGGAGGGCGGACCGAGCAGCGAAACTGGGTGCCGAGCCCGAAGGAAGAGTCGAAATGCCAGGGTATAGTGCTGAGGCAAAGCCGTTCGAGGCGGAGGCGAAGGAAAAGTCACCTGCTGTGGGGAGTCCGGTTGAGATGCTAGCAGATGGGGGGCATTCTCCGCCCGCAAGAAATCCTGTTGAGCTTCCATGACTTGGTGTTGTATTTGTGGGTGGTAGTCGATTCGATTTGGATTGGAGATATTGAAGAACGAGATTCTAGGACTTAATCAATAGCCGATACTACGATGATACCCCTTGCTTCACGCGGGCCGAGCTAAACACTGTTGCCATGTCGTTGAAGTAATATAGAGAGCCATTGTGATGATGTAAGCATAAATCTGTAACGTAAGACTGGCATATTGAGCTCAGTAAGCTGATGAATACCTAGTGATTGTTTCGGTCACAGTGCATTGTAGTTTACAGATGATAAAAGAACGCATCTCCTGCACATATCCGTGTTGATTAGCCACATTTGCATCCACAAGACAAATCCAACCCAAAGAGTTTCTTGCTTCAATATACCGGAGCTAGATATGTAAATTCCTCAACACTGTACAAAAGAACCTGTTTCGAGTCTGTCTTTAAAACCCGAATCCGGTTGGTTTCTTGGATTGCTACTTTGCCTCCCACCAGCACGATAGACCTGCCACGAAAGGAAAGGAGACACGGGAAGCACCCCGAGTAAAAGAAAAACATATTAAATAATGAAAACGCCGAATACTTTGCATGTATGAACGCTTCGCTCGCTGAACCCAGGAACAATCCAAAATCACCTCCAAAGTGTATTCTGTATGCTTGCCGACTCCAAATCCTACCATCGTAATCTATTCCCTCCTCTTTCAACTAAACAGCCTTCTGATTCTCCGGCACCGTCGGCAGTCCCTTGTCCAAAACCCCTTGCTGACCTCCCCTCTCAGCCGCTACCGCCACAGATGCCCCTTCCGGCGGCAGAACCTTCACATCGCTGGAAATCGATGCCTCATCTTGTTGACTTTGTTTTTGGTCCAGAGGGGGCACGTCACCCATGAATATCGGTGGCGGGAACGTAGGCTCAGCGGTGGTGGCGAATTCGTCAATGGCCCTCTTTCTTCGTCGATACCTGCAGAGCCAGATGAAGCTGAAGGCGCAAAGGACGAAGAAGAGAATTACGCCGAAGACGATAATTATGATGAAGACGATGGGCTTGGCGCCGGGGGTGTTGGCATCAAGTATTTTTGCCGTTCTTCGTGTTAAGGATCGGGTTCGTGCTTCGGCGGCATTTTTTTCGGTGGACAGGGCGGGCAAGGCGGCTAGTAGTCTTGACAGAAGCATGTTGAGGCTACCTGGTTTGTGATCGACACTAGGATGGGACATAGGGCTGTGAACGGGCTGTTATAGCGATGGGAACCGAATGGTGGGACAGCGGTGGGTTGCAAGTGCGGAAACGAGGACTCAAAAAAGATACGGGATGGCTGCGACTCAAAAACAAAGAATAGGGGGCACTGGATTCAGGTTACCAACGGCCAAGAGTTGGGGCCGAAGCAGGGGTGAACACGCTACCATCGGAGCCCAATGGCTGCTGTTCAAATGCCCATTTCCCCATCCCCAAAGCTACATGTCGTTCGGTTATCTTTCGAGCTCGACTTGGCGAGGTCTGTGTCAGGACGTGCGCCATCTAATTGCTGCTGCACGTGAAGGCAGAGCGCCCGCTATTGTTTGAATTTTCTCCTAGCATTCTTAGCAGCATCGCGATGCTGTCTTTTTTCACTCACGGATACGATCAAGCAGATTCGGCGTTCTCCGAGGCGGCCTTCTCCCGCTCCACCATTTTCTTGTATTCAACCCAGTCATCACTTCGTGGAAAGGGCGTGCCTTCTGGTGGCGCGTCAACCCCAAGGAACGAGCACAGCGGAGCCCATCCGTCCTGCGGTTGCCACTCGAGAAACTTTCGTTCATTTCCGAGATGTCGGACAAGCTGATTGTGCTTCCTGAAGAACTCTCGTCCAGTTGCGGCGAAATCGTCTCCCCAGCAATGATGGTGATACTTCCGCGAGAGAACCGACATCGACGTCGTGTCACCGGGAGCCCTTGTCTTCTGCAGATGAACAAGCGTAGACTCCATAGACTCGCACCATTTGTCCTCGGGCCGGACCGACAGAATGATGGATGCCTCCGGGTAGGCACTCACCAACTCGGCCGGGAAGATGGCGGCAGGATAGTCGGCCACGCCCTGCAGTTTCGCGTATCAATGAGCATTCGACTTTCCCATTTTAGAAACCCGAACAGACCTCGAAGTTTTCCAAGACGCGCTCAAAGTCCTCCCTCGTCCATGGAAGCCCTACGTCCTCGAACTTGGCATCGATTGCCTTGATCCAGAGGGCCTGATGCTTGTTCCTAGCAACCTCGCGCATATGATAGATGGGCGAAATCCCCAACTGCGCCAACCTTGACCCCGATGTTAGCAAACCGCGAGATAAGAACCCCTCAATGCGACGCACCCGTCGGCAAGGGCTCGAAGTTGTTAGCGAGGGACACGCGAAACGGAAATGGGAACTTCACTCACACTGTGTCCCAGTGCGGGGCAGCCCAAGAACGAGTACCTTCATCCTCTCGGTGTCGTATATCAATGAGCAGTTTGTGTGATAGGTAGAGGCGACTGTGAGCGTGGGAGCGGTCCATTTGAGCACGGTAGTTTTATACCAAGAACGCGGAACTCCCCGAGTGCCCGCGTGGTCAACCCATGCCGTGACCTTCGTGATGGAAGCGAATCAGGGCCGCATTCTGGATTGATGGACTTTGGGTGAGCGGCTGGAGTCACGTCGGAAGGGCAAAATCGGAATGGAGCTCGCTAAATGTGGTTGGAGTGCCGTTCCGGACGCGGGTAAATCCGGATTGCCGCCGGCGCAAAGGGGGAAGTTGTCGAGTTCGTGGTTACACAGTGTTGGCAGCGACTTGGGTATGAGCTCCAACCGAGGGGTTTGCTGAGGTCAGGGGGCAGCAAGTCCCCGCAGCTTACATAAGCCCCGCAAACCCCAGATGGCCCGGCCTTGTGGATGGGAATCAATGGACTTTCCCATGCAGCTACGGCATGAAACCGCAGTTGTCAACGGCAAAAAGACAACAATCGATCGACAAACGCGACGACCGGAACCGCGTTGGCTTTAAGCCGCCCTGAATGATCCAGGAACAGTGCGCAGTTCGTTGGCCTCGGACAACCATACACCCGTTCCAGAAAGGATCGGCAGTGTTTGCATCTTTTGCTAGGTTCTTCCCGCTCGCCAGCGCTGCAGAATCCTAGTCTGCCAGAGCCCTTTCTCCTGCGTATGTTTGAGACTGAGCCGCCTCCCCGGAAAGCGCTACGAGCTCCAGATGAGCGATTCTCCAATTCTCCACCCTCTGGCCTTTCCCATATTCTCTGCTGGCTTTTCGCCCCCGCCCGCTGCCGTGGCGCCCTGGAGGCTTGGAACCAAGGAGAAGGATGGATTTATGGATTGTTGCGGGTTGCGGGTTGCGCACTGGCGAGGCTCATCATGACTGGCCAGCGCACAACATCTTTCTCGGCATCTCACCCGCCATGCTCAATGACGTAGCCGGCTGTCCATTCCAAGGTCCTGGCCAAGGCGCCTCAAGCGTCTTGGGGGGAACATGGACCCTCTATGCCCTCGCCCTCTGCCCGCACAGAAGAAACCAAGGCACCGCCCAATGGCCCAATCCGTCCGCATTGCGTCGCAGCAGCACCAGCAGTGCCAGCCGCCACATCCATCGCAGCACCGACCAGCTGAACTACCTTAGCTGTGCTGGACCGTCTGCCGCTGCCCTCCACCTCCTAATCCACCCCGATCCCTCGACCGCAGATACCCTACCTGCAGCCTGCTGCGCAACGATATCGGGCACCCTTCGCCCGCTCCTCGACCGCCGCCGCTCCGTTCCCCGCCCTACAGCTGTCTTCGCCGTTCCTCTCTCCATCCGGTCCTGCCTCCCATCGGGTCTCGGGCCGCCCCTGGGCTCTCAGGAGAGAGACCCTTCCTGCCTCTCTGCCTCATCCCTCTAGCTGCATCTAACGTTACCCCGTTTAGCACCGGGACATGTATTGGCTATTGAGCGGATGCCATCCCCGCCGAGTGAAATATCTCTCTGACCGCCTTCTTCGCTCTCCACGACCTACTGTCGATGTGTTGAGCCCCAGGACAAGGCACGCTCTGCTCCAGGACCACCGGGCTCTTCATAATTGTCGGCTTGACGCCTTCGTTGTCTGCCACAGAAGATGAGCGACCCTCCTGCGACGCCCGCTACGCACGCAAACCAGGCCAGCCCTTCGGCCTCGCTCTCTGTCTCAAGCCTTCGGAAGGAGAGAGGTGCGATAGCGGCCCAGGTGAGTTGCCACAAGTCTCTCACGGGTGCCGCCCTCGAGTTGCCGCTGTAACAGCCACCTAACCGTCTCCAGGCCTGTGATACGTGCCGTAGTCGGAAGCAGAGGTGCGACGAGCAGCGTCCAAAGTGCGGCACTTGCCAGAAGTTCAAGCTCGAGTGCAACTACCGGGAACCGCAACCGACCAAGTAGGACTGTGCCCGCGGGTGGTGTCTCGAGGAATCGACTGACCATGTCGCAGAAAAGATAAGACCCTAGTGGAGATACTCGACCGTATCAAGAGCCTCGAAGAGAAGATTGATAACCTGGGCTCTGGAGGTGCCTTTTCATCACCAGCCGTCCTCCATGCCCAGCTCCTTGCCAGCACACTTGCGCAGGACACCGGACCTACAGCCGCAGCGTTGAACACGGGGCCGATTCACCCCTCCAACTTCCACGTTCATGACGCTTCCAGTGCCTCTGCATCGTCAGGCAGCGATGACCACTACAAATACGTCTCTTCGGTCCACCACATGCTGGCATGGCCCGCCGTTCAGCAGCTCTTCGCCTCTGTACAGCCCAAAATCCGCTCCTTTGACTTATCTAGCGTCGAGAGGGAGCGGCCGACCGGCATACTCCGTCTTCACAGCCCTCCAAGCCACAGCCTACCCACTACCACGCGGTTCGCGACTTCCAGGCCAGCGTCAGGCTTTGGCGCACGCGGGCCAGGGTTGACCGCTATCCCAACAACGACAACGATATCCGGCCTGACATGGGATACGATGCAGAGACTCAGCAAAGCATATTTCAACAGTTTCCACCTCCTGAGTCCAATCCTCGACCGCCACACATTTCTCTCCAGCACGATGCCGTCGGTGTTTAACGAAGGGTTCAGTCAAGACATGGCATCAACCATTGCCTTTCTGGTGTTCGCCCTGGGGGAAATTGCGCTTGCCAGCACGGATGGTCTCCCGATTCATGCCAACAATGGTCGGCCGAGCGGAGTGAAAGGAGGTTCCCCAGAACATCCTCCTGGGCTTGACTTCTTCAATGAGGCGAGGAGACGGATGGGCTTCAACCTCACAGAATGCAGCCTTGAAAATGTCCAGATATTTGCCTTGGCGGGGTGACTACCCCGCGAGCTTCTTCTCATAACATTGCCACTGACGTTTGTTACAGCCTATATTATGGGTGCTGTTTCTATCCGATGGTAGGCCGATCCCTATCAGTAGATGGCCCTGCCGCCTTCAGGTCTTCGCTAACTGGTACAAGGATCTATGGAGAATGTCCATGTCCGCATCGCTTGCATGCCAGGCACTTATCACAAGGTTTGAAGCTCATGGCGTGGGAAGGGCTGCTTGTGCTGACTGGCCATAGCAATCCGGGGGAGCTGTCTTCTCCGCGAGCAGACCTGATACGACGCATCTTTTGGCACTGCTCGATCATGGAGACGTACTCACCCCATCCCCACAAAGATATGTGTCAACCTGAACCTGACTTCCTGCTTCCTAGCTGCCTCAACCTTGAGTTTGGCTTCGCGCTTACAGGCCTCGAGAAGCTCGAAACTGTTGTCGGCCTTCCCCTAGTGACCTCTTATTCTGAAGATCCTCCTCCAACGCTCTCGCGCGTCGAAGGGTCGCAAGGACGAGGTCGTCGCAGTGTGAAGCTTCATCCTCGGGTAGGGACAGTGATAATTCGGTAGGGGGATAAGAAGAAGAGGAGTCTTCGAGGGTGGAGTATAACCAGCATTCTGTTTCGGGGGAGCGGGAGAGGTCGAGGTAGGCCGCTGCAAAGTGGTGCAAGTGTGTGGTAGGAGATGAGGCATAGAGGATGTGGGTGTGGGGGGTTGAGGCGGAGAGGGCAAGGGCGGATTGTAGGCGGCGAAGAACGGGAAGGGAATGTGGGAGGTGGGAATTTAGGAGGGAGAGGAGGAAATGAGAAGGAGATGGTGTGTCTTGGATTGTGATGTTTGGGGACATGGTTCGGTTGTTGTTGGGTTGAAGTTGGGGAGGCAGAAGTTGTTTGAGAAAGGGGCTATTATTGAGTCTGCGGGTCGGAAGAGTCACATCGTTGTAGCTTGAACGCCTTTCCGGAAGTAAAGAAAGCTAAAGATTGATGATGCTTATAGGTTATTTGGTATGAAGACCCACGTGCAACAGCCCGGCTCAGAGTGGAAGGTAGGTAGTGATCGGAGATCCAGAGATCCAGATCAGTCAGCATGCATCGCGGGCCCGCATGATCGGGGTTTAGAGATAAGACAAAGATGATAAAAATGCAATCAATTCGCTCTCTGTGTGGTGGACTTGGTCTAACTTTCAACCAATCACTTGACTCATTCGCTCCTATCGCGGTAACCCCTATTTTTGTTGCCCCCAACGCCAGACTCGGGTATGATCGTGTCGTAAACAAAACAAGGAACATAAAATGGTTGCAGCGAACAACCGCGCTTCGAAGCCAACGCCCATATCGAGTCGCATTACAATGCAAAG
>JAXQJB010000040.1:0-13131 GCA_037042205.1 Schizothecium sp. R5324 | reverse complement strand
CGCCTGGGTGTGATGCAGAGCAAGAGCTGTCCGCACCGTAGCCACCACACGCCGCAGCGGGCCTTCGGCGTCGCGATGGCAACAATTTGGGCATCACAGGCCGGGGTATCCGTGGAAGCTGAGGACACGCTCATCCGAGGCAGGTAGTGGCGCGGGAAACCACGCACAACGCTGCCGAGAGACACTGCTGTGCTCTCGGCGGGCAGAAATCTGGTTTGTGCCCGGGGAACCAGAGGCGTCGTCCCGTCATGTTGCGATGGCCAACATTGATCCCCATGTAGCGGTTGTGGACGGCACACCCATGTTTCTTCGAAGCACGAAGGCTGGGAGGTGGTGCCGGTTGCACTGCGTACGAGGCCGCCACCACGACCGATATCGATCGGAGGGCGAGCTTATGCTGTGACCTACCCCACAGCATCGCGGAAGAGTTTACTGCGCAGACTGGAGAAGACAAAAAGCAGGCTCCGAGTCGACTGCCACAGGGTGACAGTCGGTAGGACGTCGTCCCGGCGGCAAGACAGATTGATTGCGGAATATGCAGAGACCACAATGAAACCTTCCATCGGGGAGTATCCAGGGATATGCCTCTCCAGGTGCCTACCCAGCCAAGTATGGTCAGGTCTGGCCGAGTCGAGCTACCCAGATGGAGTGAGCGTTGCTTGACCCGGGGAAACATGACCAACCGCCCACCAAACTTAGGTAGGTATGTCCCTGGACAGCCAAGGCGCCCTTGGCTTGTCCTTGGTCTGCCACCAGTTTGCCGTTCCATTTGGAGGCCGTTGAGGTCAGGACAGCAGTCACAGACGGCTGGCACTGGCGAGATCTCCCCTCGGCCTCGACACATCGGGGCAACAGTTCCACTGGCAGACGGCCATGGTCACCCAAGTCCGCGAGGGGACGAAGGCATCAACAAGTCAACTCGACCCGCCCGGCACCGAGCAGCCGCCGCAATGACCGACCCCACAGGAGTGCAGACGGGGAGCAAAGAGATGAAGGAGATATCTTCACACAGAGAAACTCTCCTTGTCATCCCCGAATGCCATCTCGGAGGATTATACCCAGCCGTCTGCGCCCCTTGGTCCATGTAACCATCAAGGCTCGATGACGGCCCCGGACCGACCGCCACTTCTGTGACGGGTATCGGTATCCTCCCGCAACCGTTCCCTCGGGGATCCTAGGGCCGTGTGGTTGTACCACGCGTCGTCTCGGGTCAATTCTTGACGTCCCCACCCCCTTTGTTTCTCGCGCCGTGACTAACACTGGACCTGGCTCGCAGCAGGCATGTCAGGTAGCCACAGGGCAAACAAACCACACAGTACTAGTACCCCCTTACACCCGCTAGGAGATAAGCCTAAGGAAGGAGAAAAACTTGCCGCCTCTGCTGCATCACGGCCTGCACAGGTGCGATGTCATCTGTGACACTGCGCTCTCACCTACCTGCCTAGTGAGCTCCCCCTATCTTGGAAAGTGTTTTTTACTTTTCTGAAAGGGGGCCAGCTTCTGGCCGACTTGTCCATCTGCCATCTGTATGTTGACAGACGTGGATTTGAAAGGCTACATGCACCCAGCAGCCTTGTCGAGCAAGTCAAAGGTAGATGGGCCGCCAGTTTGAACCCGAAGGCAATCTCACAAACATCACAAGCCACAACATCAATCTGTCTCCCACCTCACACCACATCAAACCCCATCTCAGCTTGCGTCGCCCAGCCCGGCTTGAGCCCCCTCGCTTGTGCTCCTGCATACTTGGTCCCCACGCACCAGCACATGTCCAACCTCTCCTCCGCAATCCCTACACCCTAATTGGGACCAACAACTGAGACACCTTCGTCTCCGAGCTGCTGGGATTGCAGTTTGCGCCAATCGTTGGGATCAGTTGAGCTGAACCGCTTTGGCTGGGAGCAGCAGAGGGAAAGTGCTGACCTTGAAAGCCGCATCAACTGCACCTCGACATCAGCGGGAAGCAGACAGTTACCTAGATATGAATCAAACAGAGGCAAATACGCATAGTCCACGTCATAGATGGGAGAGAATGAAGAACATAACATGAGCAAGGCACGAAAAATAGACCGCGGCGCACGCAAGACACATGCACATGCGCACAACACAACCTAGATGCATCATCCCGTTGTGTCAGTGCAACAGAAGCACAAGAATTTCCTTCTCAACGGTCAACGCACAGCCAGCGAGGCAACTGGCCAAGCAGCAAGAGAGGTAAGATTACGCCACCCCCGCGTTTTCATGCCGTCCCCGAGAGTGATCTCCATGAGAAGCAGTAGGTGATGTCGAGATATACATACAAAACCATCCAAAGCAAGTGGGTATAATGAACGGTGATTCTGTATGTCCTGGCTACAATCTTAATCTAACCCAAAACCAAGATACCCATGCACTGCACTGCTTCGCTCCCTCTGTAAAAAACAAACAAACCAAGATGCAAAATGCTTCAAGCAAATCTGCTACTGTCGCTGGTGCTATGCAAACGCAAATGCAATGCTGCTCTCCTCATGCGGTTTCGTCTTCAGCGCGCAGATGACCAACTCCAACGCCATCCCTGACTATCTCCTTTCAAGTTGGGAGCGGGCCAAAAACTCGTCATATTCTCACAGCCTGCTCTGAACGGCGGGTACCTCGTCTTCCCCTGGCCAATGACCCTCAGGCCAGACATGGCGAATAGCCTCCCAAATGTGTCTGTCCTAGCGTCAGCAACTCGCGAATTTGCTTCAACATGCAACGAGGATACATACCCAACGTGAATAATTTCCAACCCCTCTCTCACCTCCCTCGGCAAATCCTTGACGTCCTTCTTGTTCTGCGCCGGCAACAGCACGGTCTTGACACCCGCTCTGAGCGCTCCAATGAGTTTCTCTTTGATTCCTCCGACGGCAGTGACCCGTCCTCGGAGGGAAATCTCGCCCTGTGTGTTGTGTCGCACACAACGGTGCTCGTGTCAGCTAGCCGCCATCTCCCGCGAAGCGAAACGCACGTAAGGAACTTCCGCGCTGTGGAGCGTGCATCTCTCGCTCTTCTGAGCAGAGGAAAATTGGAAAGGGGAAACTTACAGTCATGGCCATGGTCGGTGGCACGGCACGCCCCGAAAACAACGAGATCAAGGCGATCGCCTGCGAGATTCCGCTACTTGGGCCATCCTTGGGGATCGACCCAGAAGGGCAGTGCACGTGGATGCTCCTGTCCTTCATGATGTTCTCACCTGGGCTCTGCGTGAGGCCCAGCTCGAAGGCGTGAGCCTTGACCCATGTCAGCGCTACCTCAACGCTCTCCTTCAGCACGTCGCCCAGCTTTCCCGTCAGTTGCACGGTGCCATTGCCAGGCATGTCAGCTACTTCGATAAACAAGATGCTACCGTTACCACCCGAGCTATATGCCACCAGACCCGTCACGATACCCGGCCGGCTCGTCTTCTCCGCGATCTCTTCCTCAAACTTCTCAATGCCAAGGAATTTCTCCAGATCGTCCAGCGTGAGCCGTGGCTCGTACTTCTCTGGGTGTCCAGAGTCCTTCGCGTCAGCGAATTCAACCGCTTTGCCGCGCAGAACTGATGAGATCTCGCGCTCTAGGTTGCGCACCCCCGCTTCGCGTGTGTAGGACTCGATGATCTTGGACAACACCTCTTCCGAGAAGACGACCTGATCTTCGCTGAGCCCGTTGACGCGTATTTGCTTGGGGATCAAGTGCTGCGTGGCAATGTGTCGCTTCTCTAGCGTAGTATATCCAGGAATGTAGATGGTCTCCATTCTGTCTAGCAAGGGGGGCGGAATGGTGTCCAGGCTGTTTGCCGTGGCGATAAACATAACTTTGCTCAGGTCGATGGGAATGTTGATGTAGTGATCGGTGAATGTGTGATTTTGCTCAGGATCCAGCACCTCGAGCATGGCTGCAGACGGGTCACCGTGGAAGTTGGAGCCGCCAACTTTGTCAATTTCGTCCAAAAGGAAAACAGGATTCGCAACGCCAACTTTCTTCAGCCCCTGAACGATAAGACCAGGCATTGCGGCGACGTAGGTACGTCTGTGGCCCCGGATCTCCGCTTCGTCTCTGACACCACCCAGGGAGATCCGATGAAATTTCCTGCCCAAGGCGGTAGCAACGGAGCGCGCAAGGCTCGTCTTTCCGACGCCCGGGGGACCGACGAGCAAGAGGATCGGAGACCTGTCGACCATGCGTTTGCTCTTCAAGACTTCCATCTTGGCGCTATTCGCTCTGAGCTTCTCCTCAACACTCGGATCTGGCGTTTCGGCCCTTGCGGCGTCCTCTTTTGCGGGCTCAGAGGCCGGAAGCTCTTGCTCAGCTTGCTTGATCTGGGCGCCCACATCATCATTGATAGACTGCTTCAACCTGAGCACGGCGAGATACTCTAGCAAGCGTTTCTTGACCTTTTCTAACCCGTAATGGTCGTCGTTCAGCTGCTTCCTCGCCACCGTCAGGGTCGAAGCATCGATACGGTCGTTGGTGGTTGTGGACCAAGGGATATCGGCCAAAGTCTCCAGGTATGTCCGAGTGACGGCGTACTCAGCCTGCGCCGGATGAATCTTCTTCAACCGTTTCATCTCTCTGTCGACGACCTTGGCGGCTTCGGGTGTAAGCTTGGCAGCATCAAGGCGCTTCTGGAGTTCTTCGATCTCGTTGGGCTCTTGATCCTCATCCGCACCTCCACCGGACCCGCCCATGAAGCCTGGCGGTGGGAATGGCACCCCGACACCGGGCGCAGGCCCCTTCAAGGGCACCTTGCCCTTGCTAGGCTTCCAAATCTTCTCTATTTCGTTCGTTGTTGAGTCTGGGTCAATGGCAAACGGCAGGGTGGTTGCTGTAATAGTGGTAATCTTCATGCTGTTCTTGATGTTGCCCACCTGTCTGTCGAGAAGCTCGATAACCTTGGCGACTCTCTCCTTGACATCCAATAACGCCAGCACCTGAAGCTTCTCCTCGTAAGAACACTCGACTATGTTGGCCATGAAGTCGGCCAAGGCACCGGGCTGTGTTTGCTTCGTGATGAACAAGTCGAGTCGTCGAGCCAAGAGCGGGGACAAGCCGGGCGTGCTCCCGGAGCGAGGGAGGATGGCCGACAGTCTAAGTATGGCAACCAGCTCCCTTGAGAGTAGTTTAAGGTGTTGGAAAAGCTCTTGAAGGGTAGGATCGGGGTGGGTGACTGCAAAGGAAGAGGTCAGCCCGGTAAGAGCCACATCGCAAACAGAGGGTGGAGGTACCAACCATCATCTGGATAGAAAACGACCTTGGCCTCCGGATAGGCCTTGTCAGAAAAGACCTTGTCCACACGCACCCGACCGACACCCTCTACCAGCAATGTGAATTCGCCAGTGCCCCGTCCTTCTACGCCTGTGATCTTCGCGGCGACGCCCCATCCGAAGAGGTCCGCCTTTGTCGCCTTCGTTGGGTCAGCATCGGGGCGGTCTTTTTCCTGCGACCGGTCCCCATTCTTGATGAGGAGCTGGCCATTGGGTCCGAGGATCTGGGACGAGAAAGGCACGCAGGCGATGGGGACGGTGTCGATACGGCCGTTGGGTGTCTTGGACGCGGCTCGCGTGTAGACCGCAGCCAGAAGCGAGGCAATGTCGGGTCGTGTAGACGAGACGGGAATGCGCTGGACAACGCCCGGTAGCAGTACGCTGTTCCTCGGGAGCGCAATGAGGGGGAGACTGGCGGTCTGGGATCGCGTCATGATTGCAAGAGTGTGACTTGCGCAGATGCGTTGTTGACGTCGTCTTCAACGTTGGATGTTGCTGGCTAATGAATACCTATCGCAGACCCTCTAGGTTTCGGCCGCTTGTCGCCATCGATATTCAATGCAAACGGTCTTGTAGGTGGCCGATCGAAGGTTCGAGCAGCCGTCGTTAACTTGGCTAGGTTTGTTTTGGCTTGAGCTGGCGTTGCTTGTCAGTCAATCGGTCGAAGCTTCCATCAGCCGAGGCTAACGCAGGGCGTCATTGTCAGGCGGGCAGCTGGCAAGCGACTATTCCAATTGGCCCACTGCTTCGGACCGCGGCCCAGTGAGCAAGGCGACCTCGTGCTTCTGAGGGGACCTCAAATAACTGTCGACTACCTTAACTACTCAAAATTAACGTCAATTCGTTCCCTGTGCTGTCATCGTTTTCTCACACCGTTTGATGTTTGTCCATGGTTGATCCGAGCTCTGCCGTTTTTCATCCGTGGCGCAGTAACCAGACCCTTTGAGTGCATCCCTAGGTGATGCGAAATCGTTGCGATAGAATGTCAAAAGATCAGAAAATCAATGCAGAGTGGTTCTGTATTCAAGATGCTAGCTGAAATCTCATCTTACACTGGACCCCTCCTTTGTCTGTCTCTGCTGTGCTGGGAAGCAGTCCTTAGATATCACCGTTTCCATGCAGAGTCCCCCCAAACCCCATCTATCTCGTGCATATTAATGTATACCTAGTCAGAATGAGCATCTCACTGCTCTAACATACACTCCCATACACAATCCCCTCTAAGATATTTTACACCATTCAGGACCGGCTAGCTGTTCGCCACTTGTTCTTCAATATCAAGGCTTGTTCTTGTCGTCGTCTTTCTTGTTGTCCTTGGAGCCGTTGCTGGGCTTGCCTGCTCCGTCTCCGGACTGTTCCGCGTTGTGGTGGTGATGCGTGATATTGTTCCAGAGTGACTTCAGAAAGCCCTCGCTCTTGTGGTCGGAACTCTGACCAGACCTAGAAAGAGCAAGTCCAACGGTTAGTTCGAGTCGTTTCGTTCAAATGCCTTTCGTGGTCTGTGGCCGGCTCAAAAAAGGAGGTAAATCCTTACGTTGTCGTATCGCTGGGTTTGCCACCAAGGTTCATTATCCGCTTGGCTGTCTTGTCTCCCATCTCGTCGGCCAGCATCTCCACAATTGTCCTCTGGTTTGAAGACAAGTACTTCGGCATCGCTACCTTGAACTCAACCCTTAGATCGCCGTTTCCTCCTCGCCTGCCAAGCTTTGGCATGCCCTTGCCAGCTAGCGACGTCTTGTCGCCCGAGTTGGTGCCTGTTGCTACGCGCACCTTGGCGTTGCCATCAAGTGTCGGCACGGTTATTTCTCCGCCTAGAATTGCTGTCGTAAGCGGAATTGTCGCGGTGTACAGGATGTCGGATCCTGCACGAGTGAAATTGGGGTCAGGGGTAACCTTGACGAGAACGTAGAGGTCTCCCTTGGCCGATCTGACATTTTCCTCCGCCGCTTGACCTGTCGGGGGGGCATCGCCTTCCCCAACAACTCGCAATCTCATGCCGTTCTCGATACCACCTGGAATATCGACCGTGAGCGTCTTCCGCTGCCGAGTCACGCCGTCACCCCGACAGGTACCGCACTCCGAGCCCCTGGGAATTGCTGAACCGCTTCCACCACAGTCCGTGCATGTGCTAGCCATCTGGAAGCCCCCAGAGGCGAAATGCACCCTCGTTCCTGATCCACCACACGACTTGCAGCTTGAACGCTTCGCTCCCTGCTTCAAACCGCTCCCGGAGCATGTAGTGCATGTGACCATGGGCACAATGTTTATAGTCTTCGCCACGCCCTTCGCTGCCTCCCAGAACGATATGCTGACTTGGACCTCGATATCCTCTCCCTGCATAAACGCCTGTTGGAACCCGCCCCGTCCTCCGAAGCCCCCAGCACCCCCAAAGCCACCACGGCCACCAGTGAAGGCCGAGAAAAGATCCTCAAAGTTAATGTTTGCGCCGAAACCAGAGGCGCCACCGCCGCCGAAACCACCACCGCCAAAGCCGCTAAAGGGATGGCCACCGCCGAACGGGTGGCCGCCAGGCCCAGGCCCAGCATTCGGGTCGAAGGCGGCCGCGCCAAACTGATCAAACTGCTCGCGCTTCTTGGGGTCGGACAGAATCTCGTACGCGGACTGGATCTCGCCGAACTTGTCCTTCGCCGTCGGGTCCTTGTTGGTGTCTGGATGGAACTTCTTGGCGAGCCCGTAGTACGCCTTCTTGATCTCTGCTGCAGATGCTGTCTTCCCCACACCGAGCGTGCCGTACGGGTCTTTAGGGGTAGCCTGCAGTCGTCTCGTCGTGTGAAAGCCCTGGGAGCAAGAGGTGAGCAGCTGGGGCAACCAGAGAGATAAAAGGGGGCGATTCACGATGGCATACCTTCGGCCTGGCTGTGAATTGCTGCCGAGGAGCAGTTGATTTGAGGCTAGGGGCTTTGGCGACGATCGTGAAGCTCCGGGATGGTGATCTCGGGCTGGCGCATTTCCCAAGTCGCTGACGTCGGCAAGCTTGCGCCGGTGAGAACTGGCGAGCCGGAAGAGCGACTTTTGGCAGGATAGTCGAACTCATATCGAGGAGCCGGAAAAAATCATTCCCGCAATCGGGTGCTGGGCGGATAAGCTTTGGGGCGTGAAGGTGTTGCTATGCAAACCAAAAAAAAACCTTGGGCCTTCGAAATTCGTCAGATGGGAGCTTTCCGACAGAAGCCGCCAACTTTTTTACGCCGTGCATTGAGTCTCTTGGCGCCTGAGGCATCAACCGACCCGCTCCAGCGAGTTAAATGGAATGTTCTGCGCCCCACCTAGCTGCGGTTTCAGCGCGACTCGCGATTTCCTCCCGTCGCGTGGGATTTTAGCGTAATGTGCGGAATGACAGTGACGTAAGGTTAGACTCACGCCAAAAACCTTGCAACGCTTTTATCAAGTCCTATCCTATGCGAGCATATCCGAATACATGGAGATGCGTATATGTGCGAGTCGCTGTCTATATCCAAATAGCCCAGGGAGAGCCGCCAGGCGCCGAACGCCCAGAAGAAGTTGTCCAGTTCCCTGCCCACAAAATGCTCCAAAATTCACCAAGTGCAGGAAGATTACATGCCGACAGCCCTTTATCTCTCAGTCTCCGGAGATATGTACTCTGTCCTTCGGGGTCTTCCCTTTGTGACTGCCTGGCTCCTGACCTTGTGAAGGAAGTCAACAATAATGTCGTTCTCCTGGACGCCCAACCCGTTGAAATGCTTCCGAACCGTATTGGTGAGCTGATCTTTGGTTTGTCGGCGGAGTTCCTTGCGTCTGGCGATCGTCGGAGAGTATATCCCGATACTTCCCGCTTGTGTGAGTACCCATTGGTGGTAATCGCTGGTGAAAGCAGTCGGTGTACTTAGGCGGTACGCTCGGCGGTATGCGTGGAGGACGTCACGGTCGAAGGCAGGCCACTGGAGCTGTAAGAACTAAGCGTCAGCCAATTGCGCTCCTCAAGCACTCATTCAGAGCTAAGGTGAAGCAGACATACCCCAGGAATGTTGGGTTCCTGTCCAGGAGCTGTGGCGGTGGAAGCAGAAGCTGTCGCAGGAGGTGCGACAGGACCGCTGTTGCCGTTTGTTGCCTCACGCGCATTTGTGCCCGCAGAGCTCGCGACTCTTCGCATCTTCCCGTTGGTCTGCTGCGCGTTGGTGGTCCCATTCCTTTCCTTCGGGTTTGGCGTCTCTGACTTGGTGTCGTCCTGTGCCGCTCGCGACGTCTTCGGTGCCATGGCGGGATGCTAGTTGCGTTTGAGCGGCGGGCGAGAATTATCGGTGCTTTTCGTAAAGAACGATTGTTGATTCTCAGTCTTTGAGGACCTTTTGATCACATTGCTCACCGTCAAAGCAAAAACCTTGGATAAAGCTGTGGTGCAGCGCGGATCACAGGCGGCATTGTGTGAGAGGGGCTTCGTCCGAAGAGATTGCGGCCCTGGACCCTGGACGGACAGGCAAGGAGCATGGACATCTGACGACACATTGGGGTGCAGGTGGCCCTGTGGCTGGGCGCTTTTGTTGCCGAGAGGGTGGGTCCACACAGTTCTTCGAATTGTGGGATGATGGATTGCCTGCCGCGAAGCTCCGCCCCCATCTCCTCATGACCGAACCCCAGGCTTCCTAGCTAGTCTTTGTCGAGCACTCAAGTCTCACCACAGGCTCGAAGGCATCGCCAACTTCTTGTTGTTGCAGCGAGAAGCCTTAGAGAAGCATCGTGCCTCTCAATTCACGAATGCGCCCGTTGGTGCGGATTGCAATTGTCGAGGTGATCAATGCACTTCGGTCGGCGTCATCTGGGCATCTGGCTCGGCATTGCAATCCGACCTTGGCTCCAGAAGGCTGCGTGGTGATGTGCTTCAGGAGAGCACTGCATTCTCAGATAGGCGAAATCTAGAAGGCTTTGGGAGCAGGATGCAAGCAACTTGGGGGTCTCCAAGAGAGGTACCACGCTTGGGCAGTTGTGGGGTAATCTGGAAGAAAGAGTTGCCCGTACCTACATCTTTGAGATCTGGCAGCTGGCGGAGGCAGTACGAAGAAGATCCGGCAAGCGCTAAGAGGCAAACGTTCCTATAGGGAATTTTTGCTCGGACAAGGCGCAACCTCCGCTGCCACGGTCGGTTGCATGGGGCGTACCATGCAGAACTGACTGCTCGACAAAGAGGACAAGATGATGACCATGCGTGGTTCCTCTCGATGATCTTGTCTTCTGCAGCAACCCCGCGGGGGTTCTCAGCACGGCTCCCAAGTCTTGCCCGGGACCAGTGCGACCCGCAATACCCTGTCAAGCCGGCGGCCCGACGGAGGTGTGTGCGTAGCCAGCGGCATTGGCCGGATGTTCCTTTTCTTGCCTGCCCAGAGCAGCAGCGGTGGAGGCTGGAAAAAAGTCCCGTGTGCCCATATCCAGTGCATCTCCGCCATCTTGGGCTGTGGCGGCCGACGATTATTCCCTCAGGATGGCCCCTGGTAGGTTGTGGTGGGCTGTGATGGGCGAAAGGCTCACTCCCCTCCCTCGAATGCGGAAGTCTCACCTTTTCAGCGACGTGCATCCCACAACTGCAGCTAAGAGGCAAGTGGCGCGTCGCTGCGACGGTTTCGCCGCACAATCGTGTAGGTTTGTTGGGTGCCCGAGCCATAGCAAATCACCAGCCATCATATCGGTCAGGTGCACTCCCAGAATCCCGTCAGAGGGAGGTTTCCATGACCATCTAAGTACCCGAATCGTACTTGTGCGACCAGCTGGTTTTCCCAACAGGTCTCAGCCGAGCAAGCCAGGCGAAACTCCAGCCTTGGGGACAATGTTAAGTCTACCAGCTTTCGAGGCGGGGTTTCGCTCGTCTGTCGTTACTACCCAATTACGCCGGTATTTAGTAGTTGCTGATGCTACCTACTGCCCGCTATGTCCTGTGGTAGTCGCTAGGTGGGCTTGGTTATGTCTGGGCGTGGAAATTGCTTAAGAGGTCGCAGAGCACGTCGAGCAACGTTCAAGCCTGAAGGATGAGTTTGTTGAGATCTTCGTCAAAGGTACCAATGTCGCGTGCCAATAGCCTGGGTCAATCTGACATGGCGGCGAAGCGTGCAGAAATCCGTGGGGAAGCTGGTCGATGACAAAAGCGTTATGCCTAAGACGAGCCCAGGTCTCATGCCAGTCTACCTAACAGGCGATCGGGTTTGGGGGTCACCCAGGGGGTTGGGATCTGGAGACGCGGGGCCAAGCAGCTCTTCGCGCTTGTCGTGGGTTACAGAAGTTGCTTTGCCTGCCACGTCCGCGGAGGGAATACCTTACCTAAGGCGGCAGCGCTTGGGATGCCTTCGTGGCGGCGGCACCAGCAGACTTCCACACACTGCGAGACGCACCCGGCTTTGTCGCGGCCAAATATTTCTCAAATGGACGTTCCGTTCTCAGAGCAGATTCGATGTTGCCATCTCTGCTGCGTAGTAGGTAGTTTTCCCAGCATGAGGTGGCGTTACCTGCGGGACTTCCAGGTGACTGAGGATAGGTGGTGGGTACGATCCATCGATGCCACGGTGAACGGATGCCACCACCTCACCCGTGGACGCCAAGGTAAACTCTGGGTGAAACGTGGTCGTAATTACCTGAGAAGATGACTTCGTAAATGCGTAATGATCTCATTCCTGAGGCTAAGGTATGCGCTCAAAACGTTCCGTGGGAGTTCTTCAACAAGCGCACGCTGCGTAAAACTTGAGATTTACTTATTATTCACTTTCACGAGCAGGCGGGGCGGGAAGGACCCAATTTAGACCAATCACCGTGTTCACCCCCAATCCCACTAATCCCCACAGAAGCCAGCAAGCCAGCCCACTCTCACCAGCCAGGCACCCTTGTCGGGGCCAAAGGAGAAACATCCCACGCCGAGTTGCTGCGCTCCGAGTTCTGTCGATCGCCGCCCTGTGAGCTTCTTCAGGCCTTCCAAGTCCTTTTCTTAATCCCGGTAAACAGTTCTCCGGCCTTAGGGCCTCACTCTGCAACTGTCTGACGGCCAGGTCTCGAGCTATACCGCCAATTGGTCCGATGGGTGTGAGAGAGCACAAGAGAGGGGTAAACGCCCAGGCCGGGTCCTTCGCTGCGGGTCAATGTTGAGAAGCCCGAAGCAGGTAGGTAGCGGCTACCGCCCGGAGGACGACCAGGCGAGGCCGCTGGCGGTCGAGAACAAGTTCGATGGTGGCTGCGACTGCTACACAACTTTGGGAGGCTAAATACGTACCTGGTGGCCTTGTCCCCCGCACCTTACTTGCAGAACATCAGATCCAGCCCAATTGCCGCCGCACGTCCGCTACCTTTGGGACGGTTCTCCGCAGGCGGCAGAAGATGGAGAGAAAACAGGGCATTCGAAGCATAATCGGAGCCGTGTCGGGAGCGGTATCGACATAGAGAGGTCGAACCAGTGAAACAAGCTGCGAATACGGATTCTCGGGATACCAGATGGCATCTTTGAGTGCGCACTTAACCCCCCAATCACACTTCACTCATGGTCCTGCTACCCCAACATCCCACCATTTCGATGTCTACGTTTTCCGCCAGGAAAACCCTCAAGGTAGCCTGGTTTCAGGAGGCTCATGTTGGGAAAGCCCAAGGAAGACCGCATAGCCATACATTTACCTAGGCAGCCTCACGCCCAACCACCCAGTCCCCTAGGTCCCTAGGTCGCCACCGAACGCGTTAGAACCGCAGGTTGAACTCGTGTCTCCCGGTAGCGTTCAAACTGGTGTGGCTTGATGGCTGACGCCGACACGTATACTCGGGCTACCGAGTGGTAATTAATCCACTGTCAATATCAGCAGAACTGGTGATACTCACTAGACTAGTAAAGGAGCCGCTCGCATGGATCGTAAAGGAGTCCAGGACTCGC
>JAXQJB010000039.1:0-13867 GCA_037042205.1 Schizothecium sp. R5324 | reverse complement strand
GATGATGAGTGAGCCCTCTACCCGCCCGCGCTCGTCACGCAAAAGGACCTGACCCTCCCATCCAAGAATCAAAAAAGCATATCGAAGA
Organism: Schizothecium sp. R5324; assembly: GCA_037042205.1. NCBI lineage: Eukaryota > Fungi > Ascomycota > Sordariomycetes > Sordariales > Schizotheciaceae > Schizothecium > Schizothecium sp. R5324. The sequence continues at coordinate 13,779 of JAXQJB010000039.1, read as the reverse complement.
AAGGCCCTCGAACTACACCCCGACCGCAATCTCGACGACACGGTGAACGCCACGCGAAAGTTCGCCGAAGTCCAAACCGCCTACGAGATCCTCTCCGACCCGCAAGAACGCACCTGGTACGACTCCCACCGCGATGCCATCCTCAGCGGCAACGATGAGGTCTCAGGGGGCGCTCCCACTGATCAAGCCACGACCAACCACACCCCCGCCGCGGCAATCTTTGCGCTTATGGGCCGCTTCAACTCTAGCGTGCCCATGACCGACAGCCCCGGCGGCTTCTTCGGCATCCTCGATGTCTTCTTCGAGAAACTCGCGTCCGAAGAGACAGCCGCAGCGGAGTGGGATGGCGCCGAAGTTATCGACTACCCACCTTTCGGCAAGGCGGATGACGACTACGAGGCGGTTGCGAAGCCCTTTTACAGGATATGGTCCAGCTTCTCAACCAAAAAATCGTTCAGCTGGAAGGACAAATATCGATTGGGTGATGCGCCGGATCGACGGGTGCGCCGGCTGATGGAGAAGGAGAACAAAAAGTTCCGCGACGAGTGCATTCGCGAGTTCAACGATGCCGTTCAGTCTCTGGTGGCCTTTGTCAGGAAACGAGACCCTCGATACATCCCCAACACCCAGTCGGAAGCGGAACGGCAGGAAGTCCTGCGGAGTTCAGCAGCGGCGCAGGCAGCGCGGTCAAGAGCGGCACACCAGGAGAAGGTGGCCGAGTATACCGTTCCAGAATGGGCTCAGTCCCGCAATGACGACGACCAACTGGACGAGTTCTCCCTGTCCGAAAAAGAGTCCGAGGTCGAACACATTGAGTGTGTGGTGTGCAACAAGATTTTCAAGAGCGAGAAGCAATTTGAGGCTCATGAAAAGAGCAAGAAGCACGTCAAAGCCGTGCAGCAGCTACAGAGGCAGATGAAAAAGGAGAACAAGGCGTTTGACCTCGAGACAGACCAAAAAGCAAGCCCGAAACCTCGAGGAGCGAAAGCCGAGTTGGAATCCGAGTCCCTGAATGACGACGAGCAGCACGGTGAGGACAACGGAAGAGGGCACGCATCAACCTTAGAAGAAAAGCAGCCCGAGCAACCGAGCTCGCCGGTCTCTAGTGAGAGTGACGAAGACAACGACGAATATGCGCCGCGCTCGGCTGTTGAAGAGCGTATTTTATCGAGCAAGCCCACCGCCCCCTTGACCGACAATATCGCCACCGAGGCCGGCTCTGCCACAGCAAGCATCCGCAGCCTCTCTTTGGGCGTAGAGGACGAGACCAAGGGTGGCAGGAAGGTCGGGAAGGCCAAGTTGAAGCGGGAAAAGAAGGCCGCTCGTCAAGCGGCCGAGGCCGAGGATCCTGTGAGTATCTGCTGCCTGTAGCGCTGCGTTAACCTTATGCTGACAGTTGCTAGTTTAAATGTGCCGTCTGCAACGAGAGTTTTACCTCGAAGACAAAACTGTTCTCGCATATCAAGGACCTGGACCACGCCACTCCCGTAGCCAAGGTCAAAGGGGGAAAGAAACAAAAGCGGTAGTTGGAAGCCATTTCTATCTAGGCTCCGATATTACATTCGAGGCCGGACCAAACTCCATCCCTACCCAAACCCAAGATACAACCGCCGCATCATTTCGCCCATCGGCCCAGACCTTCGCTCTCTAGCCATGCCAACCACCATATCTCCCGACAATCGACTGGGGAGACCGCAGCACCGTCGTAGTTGGAAACCAGGTAGCAGCCGAAGAGCAAGGGTATCCGTGTAGCCCCTTATCTATGCGTTAAGCACTGTATCTGCGTCATTGTCATCATCACTCAACGTTTCTACTTCGTCAATGGCCTCAGCACGGGTCGAACCCATGCCTAGTGCGGGATCATGGGGGGAGACATTGATTATGGCTTTCCCCTGGACGTGTTTGACCGAACTCTTCCACGTGTCCCAATCATCTTCGTCCTTGATCAGGAAGCCGATTAGCATGCTGGGATCCATGTCCTCGACATGGAGATGTCGCAAGCGTCGACTGTGACAGGAGTCAAGCTCCTCGGCGCTGTAGTCTTGCGGATTGAGGTGGTATGGCAGGGCTGGTCTTGGGTGGTGCGGATCCAAGTAAAAGAGCCACTGTCCCTGGGCGCCAATGAAGTAATGTGAGGATGAAGGGCGACCCCTAAGTTTATTAGCGGGCACAGAACTCGCGTGGGAATCCAAAATATGTGTCCTTACCCCGCGATACCAATAGATTGGGGCATCTGTAAAGTAGCGATAAGTGCCTCGTGGTAGACTTGGTTGATCTTGTCAATTCCTAGTCTTGTGCAGACCAGGATCAAAGTTGGGTGGAAGGCTTGGCCGTCGGGGTTGGCGACCGCCATGAAGCTATCCTCGTAGACATCGGGAAGGTCACCTGTAGAATAGACACGCAGAGAATTCTCGTGATCAGTTGCCAGCGCCCTGCTCATGTCAGTCACCATTGACCACGATGCCGGCGGGAAACGTACTGGATGCACCTCGACGTGGCCGAAGGGCCAAACCACTCGCCAGGGTACTTCCCACATGCAACGGCACCATGCCTAACAAAGTTGTGCAGAGAATAAGGGGCACGAGCGTCGTCAGCAAAGAGCGACACGACCTCCCCCTCGGCACCCGGGTCTGTACTGCGCCGCCACTCTAAGTGCGACGGCAGATTAGTTTCTATGACGCGCAGGAGCTGTGTGTATGCGCAGACTCACCCCTTCCAAGACGGGTAATCAGCAACGCATTTGCGAGAAGACTCTGGCCCGACCTGATCATACAGCCCCAGCCGGTGTCTGACGAGAATCCCCCCAACTGGTCGCCGAACGAAGTTTTGAGTCGCATGGTGAACGACAAGCTCGAAACCGCTTTAGGGTCTTCAGAACGAGGAATCATTTCGAAGCCAGTACGGTAAGTCATCCATATGCGAGACTCGAAGTCGTCGAGGAATGCGGGCGGCCATCCACCATCTTGCCCCGGCTCTTCGTAAGCGAGCGACGAATCGAAGCTGCTGGTGGCTGATTCGGGAGGCGTATCGGTGTTTCTGATCGGTTCTGTGTCGAGAACTGGAGGTCTGGGTACAGCGGTCGTTTCAGTCGCGTCGGTCGTGTCGGCGGGCGGTGTGCTTGTGGTCAGCCGTGCCCCTCCGTAGGTCTTGGTGTCGAGGGTGTAGGAGCAGCCCAGGCACCACACAGGGTCGTTGACGGCCCGGTCATTGATGGGTTCAGGATCCCATATCTTTTGGAATATCCGGCGGCCTACCCGGCTGACTTCGGCGGCTCCTGCTATGGCGACTTCCATGGCACCGGCCAGCTTCGGAGACGTGCCGGACACCGTGGATTGCCAACTGCCGCTGCCTGGCCGAGTCGGCTTCATCGGGGCCACGCCCACGAACAGCGACGACCCCTATGCTGCAAACCGGGCGTTAACAGATCGCTTTGGGAGATGGCTACTTTCAGCTGATGCCGACGATGTTGAAGCTTGTCATGCACGGCCCCGAAGATGAGTTCGGCGCAGCCCAGGGAGAGGAGGGGCAACAAAGCCGTGCAGGGCGCCGGAGGCTTAGATAAGAGCGGCGGTATTACCAGCGCGGAACGTTACCTGGGGTTCCGGGAGCCGAAGACTCCTTGCGACAGTACTCTTCGTTTTTGGTTGGGAGGAGAAGCAACATAACGAGTTGAGAGTCGAGGACGAGAAGTGGGCGCCAGCTCGTCACAGTGTGAGGTAGGTATGTCATCTGGTCGGGGCTCCACTTCACAACCGAGCTCAGGCGGACCTGGGGTGCTGCCTGCCGCAACCCAAGCAGATCCTTGGCCAGTCAAGCCTTGTGACTGTCCCAGCAAGGGAACCTCAACCCCTAACCCTGATTCCCTTTCTCGACCTTCGTAATCCAATGAGACGAGACCAGTCCTCTCCACAACACACGAACTGTTTGACCTCATCACAAAGGGAAGAATCTGCCAGCTCAAGCCGCAGACTTACTCGGTGCATCACAGCAAGTTTCATTTGTGGTTTAACCATCCGAAGCTTTACCGCGAGCATTTCTCATATCTCAATTCTCACCGTGCCGTTTCTTTTTCTTGAGGTCTTGCGGTTCTGCTCCCCACAGCTTCGGTTTTGCAGCATGAGAAATCGGAGGGGTAGCAGACGGCCCTGGGGAAGCGGAAATGGGGATGGAGGCGCGAATGGAAATGGGATTGGCAGAGGCGGGCGCTTCCAGCCCGGTGCTGAAAGAGGAGAAAGTTCATTACCCCCAAGCCGCCCTGATTCGGTCGTAAATGGTTCGCTTTGCCGTCACCTGTTCCAGTTGCCGTGTTTGGCCGCGTCCCTCATCTGACTTTGCTAGGATTCACCATGAGAGATGAGGCTAGGAATACCGCATCTCATGAGCCCCTCTGGGCACAAACCACGAAGCTGCGGCTAAAACCCGTACTGTTCGTAAGCGCCGGCTTCGTTGACCCCCTCAAAGACATCAAGCCTCCCGACCTTGAGTCGGAGAGCAAGTCACCCGACGGCATTTTCAGCAATGCGCAAGATAATGAAGAAGGTGTCCGTGGCCCGAAGGTCACTGAAGCTGCCCAGGCTCAAGTCACTGTTGCTGTTCGCAGCAGCACCACCCTCCAGGTCGATACACTGGCCCAGGACAAGTTGAAGGCTGAGTTTTCCATGCCCGCAGAGTTGGCGGAGGAGCCGGCCAACCCCTCGGCAAAGCAAGATGAAATTGCAAACTCTTCCACCCTCTTCTTCATCGACCTGCAGGGAGACAAGACCAAGCGTCCCAGTGAATTGGCCAAGCCCGAGATTCCCGAACGCCAGCCTCGGCCAGAAGACTCGGATTCTAGCGAAGATGTCATTCTCTTCCGCGGCAGAACTGTCAAGAGCCAGACCAGCTTGCCAAGTAGCAAGCGTCACAGGGATCACGGAAGGAAGCACGAAGTTGCCGTTCCAGCAAGCTTCGAGAGAACGGCTCCGTCGACGCAGCCTCGTTGCGTACCCAAGCAACACTCCGAGCCACGCCAGACGCAAACCAAATCATCTGTCCCACATCCTCAGGTGACCGAAGAGTCTGGGGACGCTGACGATGAAGACGCTATTCTCGCGGATTACATAGCCAATATGGCAAATGACTCCGAGGATGATCTGTTGACCAGCCAACTTCGGGCCCTCGGAGAGAGGGAGCTTGGTGGCGATCATGGCGCTTTCGAGATCTCGTCAGGTAGTGAGGCGAGTGAAGCAGAGGGTGTTGGGGACGGCCAGGAGGCTGAGGATGTAGAGCTCGGCGAGGACGGCGACATAGAAATGGATGAGGAGACTCTCGTTCGGCTTCTCGCCAGACAAGAGCTGCTGGGCATCGATAGTGACGAGTTTCCAGACTCTTCTGGCTCCTGTAACGGCCACGGGCAGTCATCAAAAGCGTACCGACCCAGGAACCGACACGCCAATACCGACTCGGTCCTTGATGCCTTTGACGATCTCGATCTCGCCAGTTGGGCCCCTCCCCCGGAAATGCTGGGGCAGCGGAAGGGAAAGCGTCGCAAACAAGCGCCGGGCTTCAATGTGTCAGACTCCGAGCTCGAGTCTGCACTGCGGAAGGCCTGGGAGAGGGACAGGGAGCGGAAAAAGAACCGCAAGATGGAGCGCGAAGCTCTCCGCGCCGCGGGTCTCTTGGGCAAGAAAGTTAACCCTGACGATTTGCGTGTCAAGTACCAAGAGGGTATGAAGCTTGATGATATGAAATACGAGCTGCTGATCTTCTTGACCGGCACAGCGGAGACGTGAGTATTGCCTTTCCTCTATCTCTCTAATACTCTAGGCTAACCTCTTGGAAGCATCCAATTCCCTCCGATGGACAAACAGGCACGCAAGACACTTCACGAACTCGCTGGCAAGTTTAAGATCAAGTCTCAGTCGACTGGAAGTGGGGATCAACGACGTACAGTCCTTTACCGAACCAAGCGGACGGCGAGGTACTCAGAGAACCGATTCGACGACGCCGAAGCACATGTCAACGAAGCCGCCGCGCGCATCGGACGTAAATACTTCCCTCGTCTCAACACGAAGGGCAAGGGGCAGACAAGGGGTGGTGGAGGAGGAGGAGGAGCAGGGCGCGGAGGTTCCGGTGCTGTTCGCTATCGAGATGGCGAGATCGCCGGTGCTTCTGTTCCGGAGCTTGGGCAAGAAAACAAAGGTCGCGCCATGTTGGAGAAGATGGGCTGGGCGAAAGGCATGGGTTTGGGCTCGCTGGACAACAAAGGAATCCTCGAGCCGGTTGTTCAAGTTGTCAAGACTTCGAAGGCTGGACTCGGGTAACGTGCACATTGTATTAGTTGGCTGCCATATCGAAGGAATACCGTATCAAGTATACGTAGACCAAATGTCGAGATAACATGAAATTGGTGGGGACCGTTCCTTACCGAGGTCAGTTTATTCACCGTGATGCCCGATACCGTCGTCGAAGCAGGACTCGCATTGGATTTCCGGGGTGGTCAAGACAAGGTTATGATGCAGAAATATCGAAGCCATTCCACGATCGAATTCGGATTCTCTGCGAAGATGGCCAGCATGAAGATATTCCTGACCAGCTCGAATCGAAGCAGCAAGGCGCCGTTATGATTCATCTCGCAAGTTTCTCAGTGCGGGGGCAGATAGTTTCACTATTGCAGAAGGAACTGTCGATGATTGTTCATATGCACCGAGTTCATTTCATTCCGAAACCCTGTTATCAAGGTATTATTGTACACCCGCCAAACCCCATAGACCGTGAAGACATTGCCCCCAGAAAAGCAGACCATCCGTAACGCATTGCATTTAGAGACTCCCAGGAATCCAGGCAGGTCTCGTCATGACACCCAAATGCCAAGCAAATCCTATGCCCGAGAGAGAGAGAAAAAGGAAAGCCAACACCTCAAACCATCTATTTCGTGCTCGAGGAATACTTGGTGACGGCCTTGGTGCCTTCCGACACGGCGTGCTTGGCGAGCTCACCAGGGAGGATGAGGCGCACTGAGGTCTGGATCTCTCGGGAAGAGATGGTCGACTTCTTGTTGTAGGCAGCGAGCTTGGAGGCCTCGGTAGCGACGCGCTCGAAGATATCTAGAGGGCGAGTTAGAAAATGCGATGCAGAAGACGCGTCAAACTGGAGTGGTTCTTACCGTTGACGAAGGAGTTCAGGATGGACATGGCGCGGTTAGAGATACCAGTGTCGGGGTGGACCTGCTTGAGGACTGGTGGAAATTGTCAGCATCAGGTGAAAGGCGCGTTTTTGGGGGCTCGGGTGCGCCTCGCTCGAGGTGCAACCAGTCCGAAACTGCGCGGATGTGACTCACCCTTGTAGATATAAGAAGAGTACGTCTCCTTGCGAGCCTTGGTTCGCTTCTTCTTGTCACCGGAGGCAGCGGTCTTCTTGCCGGCGTCCTTCTTCTCAGGCGCCTTAGAGGCAGTGGCGGGGGCCTTGGAGGCGGGCTTCTTGTCGGCGGACTTGGGAGGCATTTTTGCTGTGGTGAAAATCGAAGTGCGATTTGCAAAAAAGTGTGACTTGAGTCGAGATGGGTGACGGATGGCTTGCTGTCGTTGGGTGTGGGAGAGAAGTGGTGGATGGAAGAAAAATGAAGTCGACGAGGGGCGTTGCCTTTTTGTAGCTGGACGCGACCTGCGCTGGAGGTTGTGCTGATTGACTGATTGATTTGGGGACTGGTGTGGGTCGTGGGGTGTGGGGCCAGATCGGTAGCCCGGAACATGATTTGACAAAATAAAAAATATGGCACCTGGCCCAACCCCCGGTTCGTAAAATCCGCAGCGTTGACGCGGTGGCCCCAGCGTCACAACAATCTGCCGAAAGAGGAATAACTCGGATAACGGGTCGAAGCTGTGCGATTGCAGCATCTGTGGAAATCAGCACCAGCCTCTCAACTGTCATGGTTTGACACGCACCGGCACAGTTGTATTGGTAGGGGAAAAGGCACCACTGGTAACTAAACTTCATTTCCGGGACCCCAAACAGGGCTGTCCTGAGAGTGCGAGACTGCTGCACGAGAGCTCTGATGAATGCACGAAGCTGTTTAGATGCACAGATCGCGTACGCGCATCACCGCGTTTTGCCAAGAATGCTCCATCGCGCCATGCAGCAAGTAGGCAACCGAGCCACAGTAAAACATGCCCAGCCACATCACGACCAACCACCCGAGAGTGCCCTATCGCCCTATCTGTTTGACTCAGCGAGAGAGGCTCCTCCGTCCCAACTGTCAATCAGCTCCGGAGCCGCATCGCGATTCGGGACCCTAGGATCGGTCCTGCAGGTGCTTCCCAGTCCGACATGAAGCGCTACGACCTACGGAGCCGCGTCCGGATTCGCAGAAAAGTGTGGAGAGCAGAGGAGCCGAAAGCTTAGCTACGGATGTCAAATGCGGGATGGGTACAGGCTATGGATACCGATCCAAGTTTTATATCCATACTCTAGATTCAGTACCTAAATACACTAAATGCGAGATGGGTGTATCAAATGTACCCCCCAAAAAAATACAATGCTCCTCGAGGGTGAAAACTGAACTATCAGAGTACGGGACTCCTCCTGAAAACGCATCAAACATCCTCGGTCTGGATATCTCAACCCGTCTGAGAAAAAGAGTAGGATGCGCTAGATGATAGAGCAAACAAGAGCGTCTTTTCAGCACTCGACCTTTCCAGGTGGAATGAGATGGACCAAGAATCGAGACGAAGAATAAAGGACAAAGTCGAGGTCGAGCGGACAGGAGTTGCGAGACCCCTCTGGAGACAGTGTAGTCCTGAATCAGATCAGCAACTGCTCGAGTTCATCGGGGCAGGGCGACAGGTTGCTCCATGGATTGCACATCACGTCGCGCGTTGCGATGGCACTGGCAAACAACCTGACGAACACCTGCTGGGGTGGCAGATTATTTGTAAAATCAGGCCCACTCGTTTTGGCGAAATTCTCCATGATTGAGTTGTTCCTGATTCGGCACAAGGCCCCAGTTTTTGGCTTGGTTGCCTCGCTCCGAGTGGTGGACTCGGCTGTAGCCAATTGCCAGCCACGGTTGCCTGCTACCATTTTCTGCCTTTTTACCCACACTCCGCTTTGGGACTAGCCCCATAAGCTCCGATCAACACATCACGCTGCGGGTGATCCGTGATTTTGCAACACCCTCACGCGAAAACTACTTAACTCGCAAATCCCCCACCACCACTCTTCTTCTACCAGTTCATCACACTTCCACCACACAACTTCTGTTCGCCCACCAAGCACTGTCTTTCGACACTTTCACAACCAACCTTTACCAACCCCAACAAATCAATCAAAATGACTGGTGGCGGAAAGTCCGGTGGCAAGGCGAGCGGTTCCAAGAACGCGCAATCGTGAGTTTTCCCTTCACCAGCACACCGTTTCCCAAAGTCCGCCTTGGACAGTCGCGTCATCACTTGGCTCGCTCAAGATTCACTTCCATCACGCGTTCATTGCTAACCCGTTTTTGATAGCCGTTCTTCCAAGGCTGGTCTCGCGTTCCCCGTTGGTCGTGTCCACCGTCTCCTCCGCAAGGGCAACTACGCCCAGCGTGTCGGTGCCGGCGCTCCCGTCTACCTCGCTGCTGTCCTTGAGTACCTCGCTGCCGAAATTCTTGAGTTGGCTGGCAACGCTGCTCGCGACAACAAGAAGACCCGTATCATCCCCCGCCACCTTCAGCTCGCCATCCGCAACGATGAGGAGTTGAACAAGCTTCTCGGGCACGTCACAATCGCCCAGGGTGGTGTCCTCCCCAACATTCACCAGAGTATGTTGACCCATCATCGGTTTCTATCGTCACTCTATCTAACGCGTCCCAGATCTCCTTCCCAAAAAGACTGGCAAGACTGGCAAGAACGCAAGCCAGGAGCTGTAATTAATTTGAGGAGTTTTCTGCTTTCTGTTTTCGGTCGGCACAGTTGGGTTCATGAACAGGGGTCACGGTCAGGGTCAACGGTTGCTTTTTGCGTTTGGGTTGTACATTAATCCATGATGGGTCATGGTCATGAATGAGAATACCTTTTGAGAACAACATCCTGTCTTCTGCTTGCTTTTGATCTCGTTACACGCACGTGAACTGGTTACTTTGCCAATGGGCATTCGCCTCCACAATCCCTTAAACTCGCAGACCAGGACATGTTGGTCACGATATATTTCGGCGAACAGGCAGCCCTGCCTTGCCTGCATGGTTCGGTTGTCCACGAAAGTTGCAGTTGGATCAAAAATGATCTTGAACACGCTGTGGCATCGAACTGTGTTTCTAAAGAGCCCTTATGTACAAATAAACCACCCTTCAACCTCCCAACTTTTAAAACTTGAGCGGCGGGGGAGCTGCAAGCAACGTCAGCGGACATTAAGCCATTCGGGTGGAGCAATCTTAGCTTACGATCGAGGTTGTGCACTGGCAAGTTTCTCTCGTACTTGGATCCTGCGTACTTTGTCAGTCTCAGCGGATTTGGCAACAAGCGCAGCGACTCACCTCCTGGAGCAGTCGGGTGGCAGTATGGGTCGGGGTGCTTCCAGTGCTCGAGGAGCTTCTCAGTCTCCTTCAGCAAAGCCTACGCGTCCCCGTCAGTCACATCACAGCCCCATGCATCGTAGGCGTAGGCGAGGGTAGAGGCTCACCCGTTGCTGTCTCGGGTTCGTCACATTGCGGTTTGCCTCGAACAGGGAGCGAATATAGACGGCTTGACCGCGCCAGAGCTGGCGATGCACGGCCCAGTCGAGCGCGAGCTTCAGGGAACGCCGGTACAGCGACCTTAGCAGACGTTAGCGGCCTGCTCCATCTGGAATATTACCCTCCTCCTCCAATTGAACTGACAGAGTCGCCTGTTTCGTCGACATGGCGTCGTGAGAGAGGTGTGGTGCTCGGAGCTCGATCGATGAGCTATTCTTCGAGGTCGGCAAGCGGCCTGCGCGACCGCCGTGTCGCTAACTTCCGAGCTTCAGAGGCCGCAATGGAAAGACGGGGTGTCGAGAGCGCGTTTGACAGCCTGGCACCTCGCGGGATGGCGGCAAGCGAAGTGAGGTTGGATTCCTGGTCTCTTGAGCTCGAATGCGTTGGCGATTGGAGAAGTTGCTCGCGCGTGTGGCCAGAGCTGTCGTGCTGCCTGAGGCCCCAAGCCGTGGGGTTGAGGCAGGGCGGATTAATACTTGTTCCAGGCTCCGAGTTTGCTTCGGAAACATGGGACCAGCGTAGGGGCAGTCGGCAAGCTGACTCGGTTGGATGCGGGCCTGGGTACCTCCGTACCTTCCGAAATGCCATGCCCTCTGAGGTCACTGGCCGCCAATTGGAGGAAGCGCGTCCATCCGCAACACCCAGTTCCACAACCCCCTTGCACGATGTGCCTGCCGTACCCAATTTTTCCTCTGTTTCTTCCAGCATCGCGAATTGTCGTCATTCTTTCCTTCTCTGCGCAATCCGTCTTTGTGTTGCAACGTTGACACCCCCGGCGTCGTTCCTCCAGTTTTTGTCTGTCGACCGCAACGGTCACTGCTAGCCAAATCTTTTCCCTTTGCCCGAGACCCCTATTCACATTGTCGACGCGCGATCCGATCCCGCAGCCAAATTTCACTCAAGCAAAGTACCACCTCCTCGTTGCCTCAATCACAGATCCCAACATGCTCTACCGAGGACTCTGCGTGGCAGTCCGTGTCGCCCCAAGACTCTCGCTTTACAATGCCAATCCCGCATTGCGCCAGCTCCCTCTCCAGTTCCAGCATGTGCGAACATACGCCGACAGCATCATCAAGGTGCCTCAAATGGCCGAGTCGATCAGCGAGGGTACGCTCAAGCAATGGAACAAGCAGGTTGGCGACTTCGTTGAGCAGGACGAGGAGATCGCCACGATCGAAACGGACAAGGTATGCGCCAGAGCGAGTGCGACCAGTGCCCGCAGTGTGACTGACACGTTTGTGTTTGCTCTAGATTGATGTCGCTGTGAATGCGCCCGAGGCCGGTACGATCAAGGAGTTCTTGGCCAATGAGGAGGACACTGTTACGGTCGGTCAGGATCTTGTGCGCATAGAAACTGGCGGTGCACCACCAGCCGGTGGCGACAAGCCGGCGGAAACCAAGGAAAGCACACAGGCACCCAAGGAGGAGGCGCAACCCGAGAAGGCAGAGCCCAAGGCTGCAGAACCAAAGGCTGAGAGCAAGCCCGCTGCCCCGGCAGCACCCCAGAAGACTGAGGCTGCGCCGAAACAGGAGAACAAGCCAGGCCAGACATCCCAAACGCCGGCTACCCTGGGCAACCGGGAAGAGCGGAGAGTAGGTCATTGTCTTGATGCGTTAGTGGACGTGGTCTAACTGTTCTCCTCAGGTCAAGATGAACCGCATGCGTCTCCGCATTGCCGAGCGTCTGAAGCAGTCCCAGAACACCGCAGCATCCCTGACAACATTCAACGAGGTTGATATGTCTGCGCTAATGGACTTCCGCAAGAAGTACAAGGACGAGATTCTCTCCAAGACTGGCGTTAAGCTTGGCTTCATGAGCGCCTTCTCGCGCGCTTCCGTGCTCGCGATGCGCGATATCCCGGCCATCAATGCCTCCATCGACGGCCCCAACGGCGGCGACACAATTGTTTACCGCGACTACGTCGATATCAGCGTCGCTGTTGCTACCGAGAAGGGACTCGTGACGCCGGTTGTGCGTAACGTTGAGGGACTCGATCTTGTGGGCATTGAGAAGGCAATCGCCGACATGGGCAAGAAGGTTTGTCGACCTGGTTCTTATGGCGTAGAGACCCAAGCTAACAATGGGAAGGCTCGCGATGGCAAGCTCACCATCGAGGATATGGCTGGTGGCACCTTCACCATCAGCAACGGCGGTGTTTTCGGTTCTCTTATGGGTACACCCATTATCAACCTCCCCCAGACGGCGGTGCTTGGTCTGCACGCCATCAAGGAGCGCCCAGTCACTGTCAACGGCAAGGTTGAGTCTCGGCCCATGATGTACCTCGCTCTGACATATGACCATCGTCTGCTTGACGGGAGGGAGGCCGTGCAGTTTTTGGTGAAGGTTAAGGAGTATATTGAGGACCCCGCTAAGATGCTGCTGTAAACCCAACGTAGGGTCAGACGTATAGACACCATGAGCATCGGCGTTAGAACTTGTATAGGAAGGCTGTTCGGCATCGCTGCCTTGTAAAATAATAATATTGTGCCATGAAAAGTTCAGAGGACATTTACATTTGCGCGGTATTGCTCCAGAGTCTGGTCAGTTCATGCTCACGCTGCGGGTGTCTTGCTGCGAACTGACGTCAAGCGCCTGTTCTAGTGCTAGGAACCAAAAATGTGGCAAGAGAACTCCAACTCCTCCAATTTGTGTTTCATTAAGATATAACACTTTAGACAACATCTGTCAGATAAGCAGCGATTACCAATTGTCAAAAAAATTGAACGTTCCGTGCTTTTTAGTGCAGCGGTAATTCGCGACAACATCATTAAGCAGAAGGGGGCATTAGCTAATTTATTTGTGGTTATCAGTTCTTGCAGTGTAAGATAAAGGTTATAACAAGAGCGGTATTTAAGCTTTTCAAAAGAGGCAAATTTAAGAGGTGGTATACTGAAGTAACTAGATAAGCAGAGGCATATGTCAGAAACACTGCAACGTGGATTGTGTGGAAATAATGGGCTTGTAATGGCTTGATTGTATTGCTCGTTGTTCCTTGTTCTGCGGCTTTCTGGCTTCGCCAGAAAGCCTCTATTATATCGAAAGGGGTGGCAACATTGGTGGCAAATGGTGGCATTGCCAGCTGAACTGACTACGT
>JAXQJB010000038.1:0-13382 GCA_037042205.1 Schizothecium sp. R5324 | reverse complement strand
GCCCGGTGCTCGCGCGCCCAGGTCGGCAAGATCCTGCACACCCTGTTCCAGGAGGCCCGGTCCTTCACGGGCCACGTCAAGCTCCGGACCGGCCCCCGCCACGAAATGACCTTTGGCTTCGACACATACTGCGACGGCGACAACGACAAGTGCGGCGACGCCCGGAACCCCATTTGGGCCGTCTGCGAGAACAGGGAAGCCCGCCATCGCGAGCCCATGCAGCTCGACCTCACCCTCGACGAGAAAGACTTTGCTCCGGAGCGAGAGAAGGAGTATCTCGGCATCAGCTGGGTCAACGAGCCCACTCCCGCCCCTACGCCAGTCGCGCACGTCGTAAGCGTTGCGACCCCCACCGGTGCTCCCAACCTGAACCTAATCTTCAAGAGTGACAGCATGGGGAGAAGGAAACTCGTGCCCGCACAGTAGCGGTGACGACATTGGGATCTTGGGCGGGGATTTGCGGAATGCGGGCGGGTGTAGGGATTGGAGTTTTGGCGAAATGTACCGATCAGCTGCTTGTTTTTTTTTCTCTCTCTGAAATGCAAAAGCATTTCCTACCAGCTTCTGTCACGGTGCCATCTCGTTTTCGTTCCTTTGTGCCCATCTCCGTCGTTGGTCGGCCCGTGAACTTGGTGCTCAGTATTCAGGGGTTAGGGCTCAGCTCAGGGGTAGGAGGGTGGCGTGATAACGGTGTCCTCCCTCTATTGCGGTCCCGATGGAGCCGGGCGTCCTCATAAGATGGCAAAAATGACCGCCGGCGGTTCCGCCGATGAAACTTAATCGGGCTCTGAGCGACGGCGTATCAGTTGAGGGGTGGCGCGGTCTTAACATCTTCACTGACAGTAAGCCACATCCCGAAAGGCGGAGATGGTTCGGACTGGTCCAGTGTGTGTATCCGCCTTTCATGCATTTATCGTGGTCGGATACCAAACCTTGGGTCCAAAAACTTTACCTCCTCTTTGATCGGGCCTCCTTCGGCAGGAGGGGGAAGAGACGTTTTCCGTTGACCCTGGTATTCCCGAGACTCTCGTGGCCGAAGCTTTTGGCACGAATGGATCTCGTAGAGAGGGGATATAAGAGAAGAAAAAGTCGCGAAACAGTCTTCCCTCCTCCATCTTGTCTCAGCCCATCCATCGCCCCTTCTTGTCTCTCTTATTCCCCTACGTCGAATAATGAAGCTCTCCACACTCTTCTGCTACCTGGCCGCAGCTGCCATGGCAACAGCTGCCGCTACCAGGAGGCCGCCTCCAAACTCGGGTGCGGCCAGTCACCTGGAGTCGGTGATTCCAACCAGGCCGAAACTGGCCATCAGCGAGTGCAACCAGAGGTGTTTACAGTCTCGCCATGGCGAAGCCGGGTGCGGTCGCGCTGACGACTGGGATTGCCTCTGCCGGTAAGAAAGTCTCTTCCTCGCATCAAAGTATTTTCCTCCAAGGGGAGAGAGGGCTAACCGCTGGCCTGCGCAGGGTAAACAATAAGCTGCCCTATGAGATTTATGCTTGCTTTCGTTCCGACTGCCGCAGTGTTACCGATGAGTGAGTTTACCGTCCCCCCTTTACCCCCCTCGGCAAGTAGGACTGACATGGTTGTTTTTCAGGGGAAACGTGCGGGGTATCGAGAACTTTTACTGCGCCCAGACGATGCCTCGGATGCCTCTGATTGAGGATCCAGTTGTCGAGGAAGATGAGGTTTAGGATGATGATTCTTAAGCGTTGGTTGATAAACTCGGAGTTGAAAGGTGGAAGCCGTGAACATTTTAGCATGCCCTAATTTTTCGACTTGATACCCCCTCAGCAGCGTTGGGATCAAACAGCAAACCCTTCTAAGAAGTAAACCGCCAACACGATGTGGTCGCTCGGTTCGGATTCGTAGCCTGCGTGCGTCAGCCCCCAGGCGTGTTGTGATGCTCAAAGGGCCTATTATCATGTTTCCAAGGTCTCCATTATCTAGACGAGGCATGTTTCCAAGCTTGAAGGCCCCGTCATCCTGTTTGGTGAGGCCTGTTACCATACTTACAGGGTCGTTTCTAAATGCAAATACCACCTGTCTATAATGTCCTCAGCGTTCAAACGAACTACCTCGCGGCGATTCGCAATGAGCGACCCATGCTCTCCAGGCCAGCGGTCAAGCCTTCATCCGTCACACATCTATGCGCCTCTGCTTCAAAAACAGGGATAACACAAATGCTGTGGATGATGAGGCAAACGATACACCTTGACACGTCAGTTTGCTTGCCTTTGGCCGACAGCCCTCACCCGCGCCACGTGCTGGTCGACGAAAAGGGATAGACTCACCGTGGCTCCACCACAGCCCATCAACGTAGGAATCTACAATGGCCGCGCGGACCGCCCCCGTTGCGCGTGAAACATATCCGACATCGGAAGTGGCGTTTTCCAGAATCTGCCCTCGGATCAAGTCAGTTGATCGTTCGTGAAAATCAAGGGGGTGGGGTCCGACCGTTTGTATAGCCTTGCCGCTCAAGCCGAGGTCCAGCAGTCTAGTCTGCAGGGTACTCCGGAGAGAGGCTTGCATTGCGGCGTTTGAAATGGGGAGCCCGATGGTGATCCAAACTGTTGTTGAAAGGTACATGAAGGAAATCGCCGGTGCCATGTGGGCAGGGTCAATGACGGCTTGAAGGGAGATGAACACGGCGCTTTGCGCAATGCCACTTCCGAAGCCGCTGTGCTGAGGAGATTAGATCCCATCCATCCGAAGTGCGCATGCGCAGGGTGGCCATACCTGGGGACTATGTAGAGCGATTCCCACCAGTTGGTGTTACCGTGCCATCGAAGCATCATCGAAAGGTAACTCAAGGACGCGCACGTCACCGAGAGGACGACAAGCAGTTTGTATCTCCCTGATCTGTGGCGCCGGTATTATTAGCTTGTAAACGACGGCGGGCTGAAAGAGCGCAACTTTGGTGGCCCACCTTTTGATAATCAAGCCGGAAAGTAGGCCGCCGACAGCATTGCCAACAACTGCCGGGACAAGATGCATGCCAGCCTCAGTATTGGACATTCCAGCAGTGACTTGGAAGTATATCGGCACTGAGAACATCAACTGTAGACAAGAGGTCAGAACATGCATGACAAAGAACCTCCGCGTCCAGGGGTAGAGATACCGAAATCTGGGCGGCCATTTGAAGCCCCAGGATGAGAAATGACAAGACCGCGTCCCGTCGGTGAAATATCTCAAGGGGTAAGATTGGTTCTTCCTCGCGTTTCTCGACGGAAATGAAGAGAGCTAAGAGAATACCGCTCAGTGTGAACAACGAGATGATGGTTGGGTGTGTCCATGGCAATTTTTCACCGCCAAGTTCAATGGGAAGGAGTAATGCCAGCACCATGCTGGCAAAGATGACGGAACCCTTGAAGTCGATCCTGCTCCATCTGCCCCTCTTCGCGTTTGATGCAGCGGGAGATTCCAGGGATTCGGATTCGGGTGGTGGCTTGGGCAGGTAGATGGTGACGAGAACGATGGCAAACCCGACTATGGGGACTTGGCCAAGGAAAGACCATCGCCACCCGACAACATCGGCGAGCCAACCTCCAAGGGGCCCTCCAATGCTCCGGCCGGCTGTGGCCACGACGTTGACGAAAGCGCGCCATTGTGCAACGTCTCTAATCGGAAGGAGATCTGTAATCAGCACTGAGACCAGGGCTGTCATCCCAGCGCTCCCTGCACCCGAGATAACGCGGCCTAACACGACCTGCCACATCGTCTGGCCAATGCCCCTAAATAGAGAAAAGATAAGTAACCAAAATCGCCTGCCTCATCAGCTAGAATCCCGGGGAACATACACGATAATGCTGCTTGCGTGTTAGCGAACGCTGAGTTAAAGGAGCGGAATAAAGCCTTACCATCCTATCACTAAAATGCTATATGCAATGATGACGAGAGGCTTTCGCCCATAAATGTCACTCAATTTTCCATACTAAAGGCTGTCAGCGTGAAACTGATGAAAACAAAACGACTGCATACCAGAGTCTGCGTTGCCGCGCCGGCGAGCGCAAAGCTGGTGATGAGCCATGTTGAATTTGTCAAGTCGTTGAATTCGGACGCAATGGTGGCATGGGTCGCCAGAAGCATCGAGCCATCGGCGTTTGCAACAAAGATACCTTCGAGCGTAAGCCTTCAACACCATTCATACCTGGCAGCGGTTGGTTTAATGCTAACTTACCAATCAGGAGCACTGATATGATTTTAACGACGCTGACCTGGACCCTTCCGTTTCCTTGCTCCTGGTTTCTTTCTCCCAGACGCTCCTCTTCGTCAACGATATCTTTGGCGATTCTATTCCCGTTCGATTGGACCTCTCTGGCGGTGTTGAGGAGTGGCGACCGCTCGGTGTTCTGTGCGACTTCCTCACTTATCTCTCCAGCCTCGGACTGTTGAGTCATGTCTAGCCAGCCTCGTTCCTTCCTTATTTGGTAGATAAATAATCAGACAATCTAGATGTATGATTTTGGTCAAATAGCAGGAGATCTTCTAATTTCAGAACAAAAATAAAACAAAGGAAAGAAATCAGACAGACAAGATGGTGACCAAGTGTTGACATGGTCTTGGCAGGGCAAGCAGGGTGCCACCCCATTGGGAAATTCCAGGGGATGAACTGACGCCATCGGATCGGAGATAACAAAGCCAGCACTTCGCGTGCGGGATGAGCTAGGAGCTAACAGCCCTCTGCATATTACCCCAAAATCACGACATCTAAGTCCAAGTCGCGACATATTCAAAAACCACATGCATTGAATGCTCTCGATGCAGGGATTGAGAGAGCGCAGAGCACGCTCTGCGTTGTTTTTTCGGCCAATGCGGGGATATGCAGCCAGACAGACCTAGATTGGTCAAGGGAAGCACTACGAATTGGTGCAATCGTTGAGGATGATCGCGTAATGACAACCCGGGGTCTCGACCACGATGCGGATACCGACATCCCGGCCATGGGTTCGGTTCTAAAGTACCTGGCCTACCACCCCCTCCTTGTATTGCCTGAGACTAGGTAGGTAACCAAGATCCCGCGGTTGAAGATATCGCTATTGCTATCACCGAGTACCTTAATCAACAGGGCCCCCCCTCAACACCAAGAAAGTTATTCTTATCCCCCACTCCACAACTCAGTCTTTCACGGAGCATCAGCCATGCGCCTCACAGCATTTGCTTTGGCCGCGACAAGCTTACCTTTGTCCTTGGGCCTTTCTCAGAATGCGGATCAGAAGCTACTCGGAGCTGAGGAGAGGTCTTCCAAAGAGCACGGGGAGAAGGAGGCGCGACGACAGCCGAACATCATCTTCATCCTGACGGACGACCAGGACTTTCACCTAGAGTCACTCAAATACACCCCCTTGATCGAAAAGCACATCACAAACCAGGGCACCTTCTTCAAGAGGCACTACTGTACTACAGCTATCTGTTGTCCTTCCCGTGTATCACTGTGGACGGGGAAACAAGCCCACAACACCAATGTGACGGACGTCAACCCTCCACACGGCGGATACCCAAAGTTCGTCAAGCAGGGCCTCAACGAAAAGTACCTGCCTGTGTGGTTGCAGGAGGCTGGCTACAACACCTACTACACCGGAAAGCTTTTCAACGCCCACACCGTCCTGAACTACCACTCTCCCTATGCCGCCGGATGGAACGGTTCGGACTTCCTCCTGGATCCCTACACCTACAACTATCTCAACTCCAGCTACCAACGCAACCGCGATCCGCCAGTCAGCTACCAAGGCCAGCACACGGTCGACGTTCTCGCCGATAAGGCCTACGGCTTTCTTGGCGAAGCTCTCCAACACCCGGACAGACCTTTCTTCCTCGGAATCGCCCCTGTCGCCCCCCACAGCAACGTAGAAGCGTTTGCTCTCGACGGCGATGTGGGCGACATCGAAAAATTGGTTCACTTCACACCCCCGATCCCGGCCAAACGCCATGCCCATCTCTTCCCCGACGTTGTCGTCCCCCGCACGCCCCATTTCAACCCCGACTCGCCGTCTGGTGCCAACTGGGTGCGCAAACTCCACCAGCAGTCCCCTGAGAATGTCGCCTTCAACGACCACTTCTACAGGCAGCGTCTCCGCGCTTTGCAATCTGTAGACGAGCTCGTAGACGGGTTGTTTGCTCGCCTGGAAGAGAAGAACCTCCTGGACAATACCTACGTCTTTTACACCACCGACAACGGCTATCACATTGGCCAGCACCGTCTGCAGCCAGGCAAGGAGTGTGGATTCGAAGAGGATATCCACATCCCGCTGATCGTGCGCGGCCCAGGGGTGGAAAAGGGCAAGGTGGCGGACATAGTTAGCACGCATGTGGACTTGGCGCCCACGATTCTGGAGTTGGCAGGGGCCCCTATCCGGGCTGATTTTGATGGAGAGGCTATCCCTTTGACCGGAAAGGGAATTGAAAAGGCGGAGGGTAAGGGCGAGAGACATGAACATGTTACTGTTGAGTTTTGGGGTAAATCTCTCCATTCTTTTTTGTAGGAACGAAGCTGACTATCAACAGGATTTGCAGCGACCGAGGGGAAACTGTGGAGGAAGGATGAGGGGAGGTTGATTTTGAATAACACGTACAAGGCGTTGAGAATTGTGGGAGATGGGTACAACTTTTATTACTCGGTGTGGTGTAACAATGAGCATGAGTTGTATGACTTGAAGGTATGTTTTGTTTTCTTTGCCGGCTGAGCGGAAAGGAGCGGCAGAGGGGAGTTGTGCCAAGGGTCCAAGCAGAGCTGACAGGTTTAGGCCGATCCCTACCAACTTGCCAACCTGCTGCATCCGGACGAGGCAGCCAAGGCACCGTCGACCATCCTCGGAGTGCCATTTGGCAAGGTCATCTCCCGACTTGACTCGCTGCTGTTCGTGCTCAAGTCGTGCAAGGGACAGACGTGTGTTCGGCCATGGCAAGCGCTGCATCCAGCTGGTAACGTCCTCCATCTACACGACGCGTTGGCATCACGGTTTGATTACTTTTACGAGACGCAGCAGAAGAAGGTGAGCTTCGACAAGTGTGAGTTGGGGTACATTGTCGAGTCGGAGGGCCCACAGTTTGAGACGGACGGGTTGGTCTATCGGCATGGGCTAAGGTGGGACGAGTGGGTGTAAGCCAGGGAATCAAACTCGCGAGATTCTTTGATTAAATTTGAAGCCAAGTGGTAGCACAAAGAGGCGATATCTGCTCTATTCATTTTCATCCAGCCCTTACTATTTTGAAATCAGGAAAATCCTACTGAATATTCACTTCTATCCCATCACACCACCCGATCACACAACAACTTTGAACCGGATCGACCCGACCTTCCCGCCCCTTCCATTCCAGCCTCTTTCTGCCGGACCTCCGCTCTCCCGTGCATCAAGCTCTACACCCACCAACTTACCCGAGTAGAGCGCCAAGCCACAACAGTCCGTTTTCCCGGATCCCGGGACCAAGCCTTTTTGCCCCCTTGCGCCCCATCTAGGGCCGGTCTGGCTCTTTGGTGCGCTAAGCGAGCTCGGAGAAAAATATGCATGACGGTCTTAGGATGACCATTCGGATGTGCCGGTGATATTGGGACCCTGTGTGTTGCAAGGCAGGGCAGAGCAAAAGTTGGTTCCTGAGTGGTCTGGACAGGCTTGGGAAGGGATGGTGTAGATTATTTTGTGGCCTGGACGGCCTGCCGGTACCTGTTCTATAATATACATCGTGTCGAACGACTGCGGTGCTTAGATATACGGAGATGCCTAAAATAGATGTCGGTACCTGGGGGTTGGGATTGAGACGGAAAGGGGTGATGAGGCTCACCGGTCCGGAGGGCCTGGGGAGGGTGCGGGTGCTGGGGGGTATAAGAGATGGTGCCTGGATCAGCGTGTCAGCGCGGTTGTTGTTTTTTGTTTCTTCTTTGTTCGTTTTCGATGCAGCATACCTACGACAAAAGAGAAAGATGCGCATCAACACGGCACTGGTGGCTAGCTTCGTGGGGCTGGTGTCGCTTTCGCAGGCGGCCCTGATCAGAGGGGATGCTACCTTCACGGGGAATAATCTAAATGGCGGGACCTGTTCGTTTGTCAACTATACGCTGCCTGCTGGTGTCTCAGGGGTCGGAATCGGCCCGCCGAACTGGGCGAATGGCACCAAGTGCGGAGCATGCTTACAGGTCAACGGCCCCAGGGGGAGCGTCAAGGTCATGGTAAGTTTTCTTGATTTTGCCCAGTGATGTTATTGGAGCATGGGATCAATTCAGGATGCAGGTCACAGACAGCTGTCCCAGCTGCGCCCCGAACCGGTTGAATCTCTACGAGGAAGCCTTCCGACAGATCGCCAACCCAAACGACGGTATTGCCAACGTCGAGTTTGATATTGTGAACTGCGGCATCAACTCTCAGCTGTGGGTGCGAAACAAAGTTGGCACGTCGAGGTGGTTGTGAGCCCCCCCTCCCCCTTTTTTCTTCCCTTCTGTTTTGTCTCTCAGTCGCGGATGGAGGCTTACAAATTGTCTATAGCTTTTCTATGCAGGTGATGAACGCAAACTACCCCGTCACGGCCCTACATGTCAGCACGGATGGCGGAAACAGGTGGGAGGCGACGGTGAGACGCGATTATAACTACTTCGAGCGGGAATCAAGCGGCGGGTTTAATCAGGATCGGGTGCTGGTAAGGGTCAGCTGTTCGAATGGGAGGCAAGTCATCTTGCCGAATGTGAGTATGGAGGAGTATGCCGAGTCGAGGGCGCCGGCGAATTGCTAGGGGGTGAGGGTGAAGGGGTTGGCTCGAAGATTGTTTCGGACACGAGGGGGGAGGCCTTACATCTAGGTGTAATAGCGGATGAGATGCAGGATGATAGAAAAAGTATCTAATATCACTTATAATGGCACCGTCCTGTTCTTTTCGCACGCGGAAATCGGCTTGCTAAATCAATGGTACCCCCTGAGCAGGTATCTACCGGGAAGAAGTAGAGAGTCTCACATACCGAGGGATTGGAATTGGGTCAAGTAAAAAGCATTTAGAAAAAAGAGCGTTGATGACGGGGATTCAAAACACCATCCTCACTCCCTCCTGGCACTACAATTGACCTCCGAGAGGTTCTCCGCATAACTTTATCCTGGATGAATAACCGAGCCTGGCATGCAATGATTACCCCGCCTGTATTACACCCATTTGCAAGCCAACATGAACTCAAACTGTCCGATCGAATGAAACCGACCCGGAACCTCTCATTCATCACTTGCCCCTATTCTCATCCTCAATAACACTGTCCCTCCTTCTGGTCAGCACATGAGCGACAAGCCTCCAGGGCAGAACCAGATAAAAATGACCGAAAAGGCCCCCCACCAGTTCCCTCCTCGGTTCCGAAGCGACGTCTACCCCTTCATTTATCCGGAAAAGTTCAAGGGTTCTCTCCGGGACCTCGTTACCATCATCACAGGTGCGTCCAGTCTAGTCCGATGCCACCTCCTTGCCGGGCTTCTCTTTCCCATACACACACGCATGCATGCATACGCAATTGCATCGTGATATTTATAGAAAATGGGCTGAGAGCATGACTGACAGACAACAGGTGCTTCCGGAGCCATCGGCCAGGGGCTGGCAGAGTCGTTTGCTGTGGCGGGGGCAAAGCTGGTGCTCACGTACAACAACACGCCGCCGCCAGCCGCGCTAGAGGAGAGATGCTTGCGTTTTGGGGCGAGCAGCGTGACGTTCGTGAAGTGCAATGTTGCCGAGCTGGAGGGATGTGAGGCACTGGTGAATGAGGTATGAGACCGCTTACTTGCCCACCTGCAACCGCAACTCAACCATGATCCTTAGGCCCTCTCCACCCATGGCCGAGTCGACATCCTCATCAATAACGCCGGCGCCAACGGCCTCGGCCCCATGCACACGCAGGACCCCCTCTCCTTCATCTCCGACCTCGCCATCAACCTCCACGGCCCTTACTTCCTCATGCGCCTGCTACTCCCCCACTTCCGCGCCCAGTCCTCAGGTTGCATCCTCAACATCGCCTCCCGCGCTGGCACCGTCACCATGCCCTACTCGACCTCCTACTGCGCCAGCAAAGCGGCACTCATCAACCTCACAGCATGCGTCCAAAAAGAACTCGACGTGGAATCCTTCCGAGACGTCCACCTCTACTCTCTGCACCCGGGCGGCATCAAATCCGCCATGACGCTGAAGAAGTACGCAGAAGAGAGCGTGGCTAATCTTCCCGAGCAGGCGAGGAAGTGGTTCACCAACATGCTAGATGTGTACAACGACTCACCGTACTTGAACGGCATGGTTTGCGTAGCGCTGGCTACGGGCGTGGGCAAGGACACACTGAGGGGAAGGTATCTGGATGTGGGGCAGGATTTGGAGGATGTGTTGGCGCAGGGAGAGACGGTGAAGGCTAGTTCTGAGCTGTACGCTTTGCATACGACGTTTTTGGGAGGTCTGAAGAATGCGGGTATACCGGAGGGTGGATATTTTGGGAGGGATGAGAATTGGGTGTTTCCAGGGTATTGAGATTGACGGTTGTAGCGACGGTGACACTGGCGGTGCAGGGTACGCGGGCTATAGGGTACGCGAGGCAGTGCGAAGTTTGGCTCCAGTATTGCAGCGGAATGTGTCCCACAGGGAACATGAACAAGGATCGAGCCACGGACAGAAACAACTTGCCTTGCCCGATTTCCGGGAAATCATATCTCGCAGCGTAGCGAAGGCGCACATCGTCACAACGCTGTTCGATGACCCAGGAAAAGAACAGAGCAGACGACTCGTCGCGGAAATTCTCGATTGGCCTGGGGTTTAGAGGGTCTTTGCTGCTAGAGAATTCGATAGACAGGGTTAGGGTCAATATCGCTCCACGTGACCCCGCTAGTCCAACCTCAATCTTCGAGATTCAACACTACGCTCAACCCAGCGCAGTACGATCATCCGGCACACCGACGCCGCCATTACGCCCCAATCACCGCAGCCATGGCCATACTACCGCTCCTCTCGCAGACCCTGCGGTCGACCGCCGCAACTCGCACCCTCGCCTCGTCGATGCGTGCCCTCACCCTCGCCCCTTCGTCGAGAGCGCAAATGCAGTCTCGATCACCTGCCCAGCAGACGCGATCGCTCTCGCAAGCTATTCTTTCGCGCCAACACAAATGTAACGGCCCATGCTGCTCGCGGCCTACTCTGGCTGTCAGGAGTCAGATCGGAGCCCAGAGCGAGGTCTCGCGCGTTCAGGGACAACAGACGAGGGGGATGAAGGTACACAGCGCTATCAGGAAGCGGTGCGAGCATTGCAAGGTGGGTTCATTTTTTACCCGTACCTCCGTCGAAATCGAGACTTGGAGGCTGGTGTCCTATCGGGAGTATCATGCTGACAGGATGTCTAGGTTGTCCGCCGGAAGGCCGATAAACGGAGCAATGGCTATCTCTACGTCATTTGCTCTGCAAACCCGAGACACAAGCAGCGACAAGGCTATGTAAAGCACAGGTGAACAGGGCGACTCGGGCATTGGTGCCAATACGTCTATAATATGAACGTGGGGTGGTGGTGCTGGGTCTCGGCGGGAAGAGAACGCCGGGAGCGGTTGTAAACCACCTGTACAATATTTGTTCTACGTTGTGCGTTATGGCTGGACTGGACTGGGAAGTCGTGGCTAGATCGCGGTACGCAGTACGGGGTACTGATCAGAGGCAATAGAGAAATGATGCCCGTTAGACCTAGATGGAAGTGGTGTTACAGTCCATCAATATACCTCTCCATGCTTTCCCACTCGGTTTTGCCTGTTGATAGGAGGTATCGGATGTGAGTCTGTGCGTGTTAGTGTCTATTAGTCCTCAAAGCACAGGAACATGTGCTTACTAGGTCCGTGGCTCCTCGATGTCGCTCAAACTCTTCCCGCGCAAACCGCCGTGTCTCGGCCCGAGTGTTCGGGTCACCAATTCGGCGGGTAGCTCGGATGATGGTCCGGTATAGAGACAAGACACGCGCACGCTGAAGAAACTATTAAAGAAATCAGTGGGACTGCACTGTTGCACTTTGGAAGCTCTACGTACGTGCTCTAAGCTGAGGGTTGCGCCCAGTCGAGATCGCGGGCGCGTCGCGTAGCTGCGAATTGAGAGCCACTGCGTGGCCCGCGGGTTCAAATGCATCGGCCGGCACCTGAGGGGGAAAATGCACCCTTTACAATGACATCTATGCTCTAGGTCTTGCCCAATCGCTTGCCCGCTCAATTGGGTGGGCAGCGAAGCAGCAACTGGTTGATTGGAACAATGCGGCTTCGAGGTCGTTGATGAATGCAAAATTTCAAAACCCCTGTCCTCAACGTCATAGGGGGATGGAGCGCCAAAAAAGACGCTTGGGACTCAGCGCCCCCACGACACGCGCCGTGTCCGTCTTGCATGAATAGGTCTCAGCCAAGACATCACAATTCTCACGAACAAACCTGACATCACCACCTGAGAAAGCATCTTCTTCCTTAAAAGGTAGTTATTTTGCTCGCCCGGATGAAACAAAAACGACAACGGGCTCCTACAAGCCCAATCGACCTAGCGAATCGCAAAACAGATGAGCAGTTCATCTTAGAGTATCTAGCACATGAGTGAGTACCAAGAAAGGCTGGACCTTTGTATTTCAACTTACATCTCAGCCCTTTTCCTTTTGGGCCTCAACCTAACACTTCTCTAGCGCACCCGAAAACCCCTCATCCTGGACCACTGAATGGACACATCCCAAAACCTCGGATCTCTACACACTCACCCTCTCCAACCCTGCCAACCTCACCCCCAATGACCTCCAATCCTGCTTCGCCCTCATCGAAGAAACCAGCCGCGCCGACTACGAAAACTCCACCGGGAAATGGCGCCCCACCAAGAAGCTCAAGGAGATGAAGTCCCCCGAGCTGCGGTACATCCTCATCCGAGACGCTACCAACACCATCCGCGGCTTCACATCGTTGATGCCGACCTACGAGGAGGGCCAGCCTGTTGTCTACTGCTACGAGATTCACCTCAAACCAGACCTCAAAGGGCATGCCCCCTTTTTCTCCCTCCTCCGCCCTACCCTAGACTACTAACGCCACGACCACAGCACTGGACTGGGCAGCCTCTTCATGTCCTTTCACACCACCATCGCCAACAACATCCCGATCATCACCAAAGTGATGCTTACCTGCTTCCTGTCCAACCATCACGGTCTCAAGTTTTACAAGAGGCTTGGCTTCGAGACGGATGAGATATCGCCTGTCCAGAGAAAGTTGCGATTCGGCAAGGTATTTAACCCAGACTACGTTATTTTGAGCAAGAGGATTAGACCGGATCTCTGATGGGTCATGGATTAAATGGCGTTTTCGAGTCGCGGACAGACCCAAACGGTCACATAGACGATGCCCTCCCACCCGAGTCACTCTACCGCGAAATGAAATTGCATATCTGAT
>JAXQJB010000037.1:0-11395 GCA_037042205.1 Schizothecium sp. R5324 | reverse complement strand
CGTGCGTCGTGAAATCATTCCTGGGGAAATCAGACCCGTCGCAGTGTCTCTGGAAGGAGACTTGTCGAGAGCCGAACCCAGGTGGGCTTTATTTTCTCTCATGAAACCCGCCAGACAAAGAGACTTTGTTGCTAACAATCTTTTACCAGCTATCGATTCAGCACCAATATGTCCCGGCGAAGGGGACTTCATCTGCTGTGCACATTCTTGGTGACAGCACTCCAATCAAGAGACGGCCTTAGATCTCAAGGCAAACGGCAGTAGTCAATACTACATTAGGGCGCCGTCCTAGACTCCAACAACATGGCAGAAGAATAATGTTGAATAGACCCTACTGCCTCGCTGTCTCGGGGGAAACGTCCTCCGCCAGTCCAGTTCAGTCTACTCCAGTCACCATCTTACAAGAACGCCCATTCCGCTTTCATCCCTGCCTAATCCCCTCCATCCTCCCTCTCACCATCCTCGCAGATTCCTCCACCTTCCTCTTCTCCTCCTCGCTTAACGGCACCTCGATGGTCTTTGCAATTCCTTCTCGCCCCAAAACAGCCGGCATGCTCAAACAACATCCATACTCCGGTCGGAAATGGGTCACTGCTCTCACGTTCCGACGATCCCCTAATACCGAGGCGCAGATGCTCGAAACGACGGCGCCGATCCCGAATGGCGTTGCGCCTTTTGCACGGACGATGACGTCGGAGAGATGCGCGGTGTCGTGCTCGAGCACGGGTTGCATTTCCGCGAGGATAGAGGAGGGGATGGATTGTGATAGAGGAACGCCTGCAACGGTGGCGGTGGACCAGGGTGTTAGTTGGGTTGAGGGGGTGTGAACACCTAGGGTGTAGATGTCGATGGAGTTTGGGGCAATCTGTTAGGTATATAGCGTTAGACTGGTGCTTCAGTAAAGGACGGGGATTCTGGAGACTTACCCCTATCCGCTCGGCCATCAACCCGCGCAGGCGCGCCGACTCCAGGAACGTTCCAGAGCCGAGGACCTGTGAGGGCGGAAGTTGCGAGACTTCGAGCGCTAGCGTCGTGAGCAGGTCGACTGGGTTCGAGACGACCAGGAGCACGGCGTCAGAGCGGAAAGGTGCCATGGCGTCCACGACGTTGCGGACGATGGAAATGTTGCGGGATGCTGAGTCAAGGTTGGACTGGCCTGTCAAGTTCAAGCTATCAGCGATCTGCTATCTGCGAGGAACATGAAATGTAATAATCACCAAGAGTTTGTCTAGATCCAGCGGTGACGACAATGAGGTCGCACTGCCCGGCCTCTCGGTATGTTGCGGCTCGTACTCGTGTTCCTCGGTTGGTGATGAAGGCAACGTCAGCAAGATCGCGTACTTGAGCGTCGCGCAATGCGATGTTATTGTCGACGAGGAGCAGTTCGAGTTCGCCGGCGGCAGCAACAGCGGTAGATCCTAGAATCAGTGCGTATGCCGCGGCGCCGCCGACTTGGCCTACGCCTACTATGGCGATGCGGCGGGTGGTGGTGTTGGTGGTCGCCATCTTCTTCGATTTTTTTATGCTGCAGCTTCTGCTCTCGGTAGATGTTTCTTGTTGTCTGTGCTAACTGTAATGTTTGTTGGGTGAGATGTGTTCTTGGGCTAATTGGTTCCGCTGTTGAAGACGGGCATCAGATTTTATCAGACACATTTTCTGCATAATTCGACCCGCTCCCAACCGTCACGCTCTTTTATTTGCCATCGTGACCATAATCTAGGTGTTGCAACACAGGCGATTCCCAGTGTGTGTTGAAGTAACCTGATGTCTAACGCGCTAATCGAACGACGTTCCATTCCCGGAGCTGGCCAGACCAACCGCTATGTAATGGCGTGATAGGGGTTTTGTCTGGCGCTTCATGTTTCTTTTCCTCCGTATTCCTTTTATGAGCCGAGAATTGCCGCCACCGGGTTGCAGAGTCTACGGCCCACACTGTAGGGGTCTTTTAGGGCTTGGCCAGCTGCCTGCATTTTGACAGCTGCCAGGGCCAAACGCCGGACTCTTCGCTCCACACCTGCGGCAGTTCAATGTCCACCATGAACACTCCCATGATCAATTGACCACCTAACACTTCCACGAATTTGCGCTGTCCCGACATAATGGAAGGTTGCCCGCCGACGCCTCCAGCAGGATGCGCAAGGGTAGACCTCCCGGGACCCTGCGGATCGCCATGCTCCTCGATTGCCGACCTAATGAGCGGCCCGGATGCTGATCCGTGGTCCAACGCAGTTCAACACCTCCGGTGCACCGAATAGCCGCATAAAGCATGTCACGCTCGAAGCAGACCTTGCTCCCAGTCATATCGAGAGGTACATGATCAATTGGTAATTCTGTTCTAGCCCGATTACTCAGACGTCTTTGGCCTTGACGGTTGCTGCGATCAAACCCAAGCATGCCATTATCAGATCACCGTCGTTTGGATGGTCAGGCTGTCCATTGTTATGACCAATCACTGCATCGCATTTCTGTTGTTGATGCGGGGAAGCGAGACCGAGTGCTGGGCAAGGGGCGGCTGAAAGCGGGCCCTGAAGTCCACTGAACAACGCTCACCGAGGCATCACACCACTGGGGCGGCAGTGGGCGGCATGCACCACAGCACGCCGGTGTTGGTCGAACTACTTCGCGTTTGGGCCCTTCTTTATAATTATGAGAAAGTATTCGGTCTTTTCGTGGTCATTACTCTCAGCAAGTCATGACGATGCAACACATGTCATCGACATCGAAGAATCAACAAGACAACACGAGAGCAACAAAACACAGCAAACATGGGAGACTCTTTATCTCCTCGAGACTTGGTTCGCAAGTTTGAGGACCTCGTACGCGGCGATGTAGGGCTGGTCGGGGGCAAGAACTCGTCCCTGGGTGAGATGATCGGGTCGTTGACATCAAAGGGCATTGCCGTTCCAGAAGGATTCGCAACAACTTCGCATGCCTATTGGCACTACGTCGACAGCAATGGCATCAGGGACAATATAGCGACCCTGATTGAGGAGTGGCAGGAGGGGAAGCTGGCGCTCGCCGAGACGGGCCAGCTGATCCGGAAACTGTTCCTCCGTGGCAACTGGCCCGAGGATGCTGCCGCTGCCATCAAGACGAGCTATCGCGAGCTCTCGACTGCATCGGGCGTCGAAAATCTCAGCGTTGCTGTGCGATCCAGTGCTACGGCTGAAGATCTTCCCGATGCGAGCTTCGCCGGGCAACAAGAGACCTTCCTCAACATTTCCGGGGAGAGCGCTCTATTGGATGCATGTCGACGCTGCTATGCATCCCTGTTCACCGACCGCGCCATCAGCTACCGCCAAACCAAGGGATTTGACCACATGAGCGTCGCCCTCTCCATCGGCATCCAGCGCATGGTGCGCTCCGACCTCAGCGGGTCCGGCGTCATGTTCTCCATCGACACCGAGAGCGGCTTCGACAAGGTCGTGCTCATCAACGCTGCATGGGGCCTCGGCGAAAACGTCGTGCAAGGCACCGTCAATCCGGATGAGTACCAGATCTTCAAGACTCTTCTCGACAACCCCGACGTAGTCCCCATCCTACAGAAAAAACGCGGGGAAAAGGCCACCAAGATGATCTACGGAGACCGGAACAAGCCTACCCGAAACGTTCCCACGTCCAAGGCCGAGCGTTCCACCTTTGTGCTCAGCGACCAAGAAATTTTGCAGCTCGCACGCTGGGGATGCACCATCGAGAAGCACTACGGCTGCTCAATGGATATGGAGTGGGCCAAGGACGGCATCACCAACGAGCTCTTCATCGTCCAAGCCCGGCCCGAAACAGTGCACTCGCAACGTGACCTGGAGGCTAGCCTCAAGACGTACAAGGTCGTCGACAAGGGCCGCACGCTGGCCACAGGCCTTTCTATCGGTGACGCCGCCGTAGCGGGCCGCGTGTGCATGATCGAAAGCGCCAAGGACATTGACAAGTTCATCGACGGCTCCATCCTCGTCACCGAATCCACTGACCCAGACTGGGTGCCCGTCATGAAGCGCGCGGCTGCCATCGTCACCGACCAAGGAGGCCGCACCTCTCACGCCGCCATCGTCAGCCGAGAGCTTGGCCTACCCGCCGTCGTCGGCACCAATAACGCGACCTTCCTCCTGCATACCGGCCAGGACATCACCGTATCCTGCGCCGAAGGTGACACCGGCTTCGTCTACGACGGCATTAGCACCATCACCAGCCAAACCATCGACCTCTCCACCGATCTCCCCCCAACCCGCACCAACATCATGCTCAACCTCGCCGACCCGGCCTCCGCCTACCGCTGGTGGCGTCTTCCTTCGTCCGGAATCGGCCTCGCCCGCATGGAATTCGTCGTCACCAACGCCATTCGCATCCACCCCATGGCCCTCCTCCGCTACCCCAACCTCCGCTCCGAGTCCGCCAAAGCCGAAATCGCCCAAATTACCAAAGCCTACCCCGAAGATCAAAAACCCCAATTCTTCATCGACACCCTCGCCCACTCCTTCGCCTCTCTCTGCGCCGCCGTCTACCCGCACCCGGCCATCATCCGCATGTCCGACTTCAAGACCAACGAATATGCCGGCCTCATCGGCGGTTCCGAGTTCGAGCCCGACAACGAGCAAAACCCCATGCTCGGCTTCCGCGGCGCTTCACGCTACTACTCCCCGCGCTACCGCGACGGTTTCGCCTTGGAATGCCGCGCCATCAAGAAACTCCGCGAGGAGGTCGGCCTGACCAACGCGGTCGTCATGATTCCATTTTGTCGCACCATTGACGAAGCCAAAAAGGTGCTGGGCGTCATGGCCGAGGAGGGCCTAGTAAGAGGGGAAAACGGCCTGGAGGTATATGTCATGTGCGAAATCCCTGCGAACGTGATCCTCGCGGAGCGGTTTGTCGAGTACTTTGATGGGTTCTCGATTGGTAGCAATGATCTCACGCAGCTCACGCTGGGTGTGGATCGGGACGCGGGAGATTTAGCGGAGCTGTTTGATGAGCAGGATGAGGCGGTCAAGTGGATGATTGCGAGGGTGGTGGGCGTGGCGAGGAGGAAGGGGAAGAAGATTGGGATTTGTGGACAGGCGCCTAGTGACCATCCGGCGTTTGCGAGGTTTTTGGTCGAGTGTGGGATTGATTCGATTTCGGTCAGTCCGGATAGTTTTATGCCGGTCAAGAGGCATGTTGTTGCTGCCGAGAGGGGGTTGTTGAGGGGGTGAATGTGGGATAGGGAAAGGCGAGGAAAAGGCATTATGTTTATTTTGTTGGTATGTAGATCTTGGATTGTAATTGTAGTGGAAGCCGAAAGAAAGGCAAATGGGACCAAACCAAGTTCCCCCTTTTGGGAATCGGCGCCGTGGGTTCAGGCACCATCTTGCAGTCTCGATGGAGGAGGTGTGGCGCCGCTCCTGCTTACGTCTAGACTTTGCGAATATCTAGGGACGATCGGGGAGTGCCTATAGGGAATGACTCCTATGGGAAGCATGAATTCACTCACCTGAGGGTCCTCAGGAGATTGCAGGGATCCGATTACACCCGCAGCCTCTAGTAAGTTCTAATGCCGTTTTTTCCCATTTGGTCAAGGCCTCTCCGAGCATGAACTGACACATCTCGCGATACCAAATCGGCATCATTAGTCGGTCCCGGCCACTCAGAGTCAAACCGTTCTTGGTCTTATCAACAGAAGACCTCTTCGATATCGTCACAACTGTGTCGCAGCTCTCTCGAGCCGATGATGTCTTTTGCTCGACCCTTTTGACCGATACTGTTGGGGTGTTGGTGGCCCAGGGAGTGTCGAAGCAAGGGAACTTCAGGGCTTAGAGACCGAGATTGGTGTCTGGACAGTCAAGTCCCTTTATGCCATAACCGGTCTCCAGGGAGGTAAAACATTAATCCCGCCAGGTCCCTACTTCCTACGCGGCAACGTTATTCATCAGGCCTGGAAGCTCTCCCCGGATACGCTCGATGCCTTTTCCGTTGCTACGTATCCTGGGGACGTGGGTTCGCAGGCGAATCTTACGTGTGCGTTCTTAAGGTACCTAGAGGAACAGCGCTGACTTTTGATGCACAGATTCTCTCCCTTGCCGTTCCTAGACAAAGGGTATTTGGAAGGCAGTTGCTGTTCCCAGTCGACTCTACACTGTCCCAACTCTAGACAAGCCCCTTGCCGGCAAGAGCATTGCTCTCAAGGATAACTATCGTCTCTCGGGCGTCAACTTCTCAAGCAGGCCATGTGAGGCGACCTATGGACCTGACAACGACACAGAAGCCCTCGTCCAAGAGCTGATCCAGCTCGGAGCCATCATCGTTGGCAAAACCAAAATATCTGCGTTTGCGTCAGCCGAAGAACCTACCGACCATTGGGTAGACTTCCACGCTCCGTTCAACCCCAGAGGAGACGGCTACCAGACGCCCGCGGAAAGCTCGAACGGTGTAGCCGCAGTGTTATCGCGTTATAACTGGCTGGACTTCTCGCTTGGAACCGATAGTGGGTGGGTGTCCCGGAATCTGAAAATGGAAGCAACTCTCTGACAATACCTCTTAGCATAGGGCAGCATCCGATACCCGGCTGCCATTTGCGTCCTCTTCGAGCTTCGGTATACGTCACAAATGGTCTCGATGGAGGCCATTGCGCCCTATTACTGGTAAGCCGTTCTCATACATTGTTCCTGAGTGCGACATCTGGCCGGTGAAAAGTGATGAAGAGGCTTATTTTTTATGTATCTTGGCCGCGAAGGATTCTGATAAGGTAAAATCTCATCACCAACCCTAAGCCTGCACACGCCTCTCTGGGTCCCCGGAAATCTACCAATCTCAATGATGCACCGCCAAGGTGCTACACCGGCAACTGCAGCGAGTTTGACGCTGTCGGCCTCCTTGGTCGTTACATCGAGACATTTCATAAGATAGTTGCTCTGACCGTCGAAGGAGGGGCCGGGGACGTGACCAAGGTATGTGGTCTCACGTTCAAATAGCAGCCATGGGTTTTCCGCGTGCTTGACTGTTGATCCGTTGCTCTAGTACCCCAAGCGCATCCTCTACCTGACAGACTTTCTCCCCTAACCGAGGAGCCGATCCAGCTCATTCTCGAAGATTTCGCAGTTCAGCTGGAGAAATACCCCGGGGTACCACGGCAAGCCACCAACATCGCTGAGATTTAGGACAAATATCCTCCGCCAGAGGCCGAAGGCAATACTATTAAGGAGCTCCTGAACAAGGTACGCATTACCGCGGGGTCGCTGACATGTGCATGATGCTAACAAGTGCTAGACGGGTTCTATCCCTTCTCCTATGATGGATATAACGTGAACAAGCAGTTCCTCGAGGATCACAGAAAGAAGTTCGACAAGGATGTTTACTTTGGACCGTACATGCGCTGGAAAATGTGGGTGTACCCATCGCATCCCTTGCCCTAACTTGTTCGCTGACGCTACCAGGGATCAAGGTCACTTTGGAGCAGAAGGAGCAAGGACTACGAGAGGGCGGCACTTACCGCAGGTGGTTCGCGGAGCACGTTCTTCGACAGAACAGAGACACCGCGTCGAACACTGTCCTCATCATGCCCCTGAGCTGCTACGACCCTGACTACCGCGATAACATCCATGGGTAAGACTCCCAAGTCCCAAACCCGGATATCAGCGTAGATTAACACCAACTTCCTGCGTACAGACAACCCGGTTCACTCCCTCCACACAGCGAAATCTACCTCCCATCCATCTTGTGGATGCCGCAGCTTGTCCTCCTAGTGGGTCAAGTTCCCTGCGAATCTACCGCCCCCGGTCGTCGGGAATACGATCCCATCACAGCGTCTCTCGTTGGTGCCGAAGGTGAGTGACCTGCAGGTTTTCATAGCAGCGTTCTAACACTCCTAGCAGGCAGCGATCTGATGCTGATCAACTTGGCAAGGGAAATGTATGCGCGTGCTGGGTGGTGAGACAAGCTGCTAACGGGGAGCTTCACCTGGAAGATTAGTGATGGTGTCAGGAATGTGGATGACGCGGACATGAGGAGACCGATGCAAGCGGAGGGGCAGGACGAGCTCTGAATGTGTCCCTGATACACTCGACCACAACACGATGTTTCCTTTTGCCAACACGGACTGTTGGGACTTGCACCACGTCTTCTTTCGTTGGTGAGACAACTGACTGGCCTAGCTTGGTAGCGTTCCCCATCTGCCGTCGATAGTGGTTGACCTAATATCCAATACAGCCACCAATTATACCGTCCAATGAGAACCTGCTCGAAATCCCATATCCCGTCCTGTCTTACGTGGGGCGCAGATTATCCAGTCCCGCAACATGGAAATAAGCCCAGATAGGCTGTATTGGACGACCGCAATAATGCTACGTCAAAATCTACATCACGGGTATAAGACCCGAGTTTCTCGCTGTCCCCGGTTCCCCTCCACCAATAAGTCTTGGCAGGAACTAGAAAAGCAGCTGCCGTTGTCACGATGCGATTTTCTAGCTTGGGCCTTCTCATCCCCCTCGCGTCATGCATTGACCATGCATTGGCAGCGGGAGCTCCAGTCTTCTTTTTCACTCAGTTCCCGACATCGACTACTGCTCTCAGGGATGAGCTGATCAGTCGCATGCACAACATTTCCCACTTTTCGTGCACAGACGAACCCGGCGTCAGCAAGTACGCGCTTGTCGTGCCCCGCGGCGGCGGTGACAATCTCACGGCATATTCCATCGAACAGTGAGGCCTCATTTCCTCACTTCACAGGAACCGGAAGCTGATGATCCTCTCCAGGTACGACGACGATGCAACCTTCTACAAGCACCTCGGCGCCGAAATCGTCTCAACATCCTTGTTCGGCTGGACCACCAGCATTCCAAACATCTGGACAAAAGACCCCGCCGTTCAAAACTTCACGGTAATCGACGGCATGAACTTCGTCAAGCCCGAGTTCGCCAAGGCCGCAGACCCATACATTGTCGTCGAAGGCCTCACCTACATGTCGGGCGGTGTCCACCACGTCATCGAGCACTTGGAAGAGGCGGTGGTTGCGTCGCGAAATGAAAGCGGAACGCTGGCTTTTGGGCTGTATACCGACCCGGTGAACAAGGACAAGTTATGGACACTTGCCGCGTACGAGAGCGAGGACTACCTGACAAACGTGCACAATAAGAGTCCGACTGCGAGAGAGGTTGATGAGCATACGAGGGGGATGAGGTCTTCTAGGCAGACAATTTTGTTGCAGAAGCGGGGAGGGTTTCTGTATAAGGGTGCTGCTGGCTGCGGGTAGCTACGTACACGTAGGGAAAGCGTCCTCGGCGTGAAGCAATAGAAGCAAAGGGCCGAAATTCTCGTGGACCATTGGAGGAAAGCTGCAGGTGAAGTTCATCAATCATCACCCCCATCCACTTCATGAGTAGCCCGTCGCAGACCACGTAACGCCATGCCGCTCCTTTGATGACGACTCGTTTGTGAAGAGACGCTAGACAACCGTCAAGTTTGTCGTCAAGTACTTCGACGTCAGCGACAACATCCCCTCCCTCGCCAAAAACACTTCCCCTCCCCCCTGGGACCCCTCCAGCCTCGACGCCGCCCGCTTCACTGCCCTCGGTCTCCCCTCCTCCTCCAAAGTCGACAGCCCATCCCGTCCCTCTGATGTAGCTGGTGTAAACTTTGGGTTTAGAGGGGAGGTTTTTGGGGTATGGGCACATTTTTCGGGGAGGTGGTTACCGAGGGGTTGGTGGTGGTGTATCTACTACGAAAGGGGGAGGAAAGGGAGTTGAGTTTGTGATGGCGGTGGAGAGGGAGGCTGTGGAGAGGGTGGGTGCGTCGGTTTTTTGAATTTAGGGGGGGACGAGGTTGGGGGGCGTACAACCAGACCATTTCAAACTCGTCTCGTAGCCCTTGAGACCGGCGCACTGGGCCGGGTTGCACACCTTGGAACTATCCACTCCCAAGCAATCGGACGCATTGAAACATCGCTGGATCAGGCCTTGCCCAAGATCCTCGCGATTATCGATGTGTTGGGTGCAGAAAGCCCGCGTGAGCGCCAATACGAGTTCCTTCCTATCCGACGACGATGCCGAGATTTGGGCGAAGTTAAAGGAGGGATTGCAGCGCATCGGTTTCAATGGCACGGTCCTCGAGCGACACGAAATGGTGATCCTGGGTAAGATCTAAGAGCTCCGAGAGGAAGGTTTTCTCAACTCGGATGCGCCGTCCGGGAGCGAACCAGAGCCTTAACCCTAGCCGAATTCTCAATATGCGGCTCCCTATTACGAAACAGAATCTGAGAGCGACGCAAGCTCCATTCTGAGTCCCCGTGTCGGCAGACCCTACGCACACTCCGCCTCTGAGAGACCGCCAAGAAGGGAAAAGATGCCCAGAAAAAGTGGTCACCGGGTTTCTCATCCTCGAATTAAGAGGACAGTGATTCAACTAGCGATGCCGACTCTGAAGAAACCATCACACCAACCCCCACTCCGTCGAGCTCTCTTACCAGGCGGTGGGCAACCGGAAAGCGCACCCAATGTCGTCGCCCGAGGTGGATGTACCGGACAGAGAAGGTCATCATCCCACAGTACCAAACCGGGGACCTGTCAAGTCCTATGCTACGTCTTGCAGTAGAGAATGGCTTCTTGCTCTACGTGCAAGCTTGTTTGACGATGGGATGCCGCATCGAGTGGTCTAGGGCGCTACCCTCTTCGAAGAAGGACCCATCAAAGGACGACGACCCAGAAGACACAGAAGAGCCCAAGACAGCTCTTTGCATTGTTGTTGACAAGGGCTATTTCGAAATCGCCAAATTCCTGTTGGACTGGTGCAGACATCAACCCGGCGAGCCTCGCCCATCCGGTTCTACGCAATCAGGTTAAAATGATACGGCTACTTCTAGAATATTGCGAAGATATTGGCGATCTGGACCGTCTTCTCAAGCACGGAGCTTGTCCAAATGATGAATGATAGTCGGGGCGCTGCAGGCGAAACTGCGCTCTTCAAAGCGACGTCTCGAGGAAATGTTGATATCGTTCCCCAGTTGTTGGCGGCGAGGATCGATCCCAATATTCCGAACTCGGCGGTCACATCCAAGAGGCCGGGATTCTTTCTGAAGGCTCCGTATCAGGTTTTTCGGTCAGCCCACGGACAGATGCCTGATGTCAATACATTGGTTGGGAAGTATATCGGAAGTGGGAGCAACAAACTCTAAAACCTTGCCAGTATTCTCGTCATCGAGCGGCAACAGATCGAGTGACGGGGGTCTAGGTTGCTACGGTGCTCTTGGATGCGGGCGCTAGGGCTGATGTGAAAGATGGCAAAGGGACGCGACCGATCGAATACGCCACAGACGCAGGATTCGAGGCCATGACGGGTTTGTTGCAATCTCACGGATCACGGGTGCAGCGGCATGATGGTGCCTCTGCCAAGCGGCGGGATGGGGTAGAGGCCTTGATCACAGAAGCTGCTGGATACT
>JAXQJB010000036.1:0-15960 GCA_037042205.1 Schizothecium sp. R5324 | reverse complement strand
GCTCGTTGTCTGGTTCACCCCGGTACTGCTCCGGCAGTTGAGAGACCAGCCTGTTCCTTCGCGCTCCTTCGTCCCGCTCGACAGAATTGCCCGGTCGGTGAGCTGACGGCAACGGCCCGTATTCGGGCAGCACACCGACGACCCACCCGGGTGCTCCACGCCTTCAGGTTTACCGGCGAGGGACGTCCTGGACTGCATCGCCAGCATTGCCTCTGGGACGCCTATTCCCGGGCGGGATGCGCAAGTGAATATGTTTGACATTTTCATCGCCCTGTTCCTTCTCCATCCAGCTTGCTCTCTGCTGACCGGAGCAACACCCCCGTCATCATTTCTGCTTGGCCGCGAGCTGCACCGACGCAATGGCGAGCATGTCGTCCTCGCAGATTGCAGGGATGCCAACGCCGTCGTGTCATCGCAAATAGCCTACTTTGAAGGGTCGCCAGGAAGAATACCGAAGGACGTCGCTGTTGTCCATACGAAGCCTGGAGAAGCGGCCCTGTGGGTCAACTCCAAAACGTCGGGGCTCTTCACCGATACTGGAGTCACTTTTCTAGCTACCATCGGTCCAAAGGTCGCCGACGGCGAGTTTGCCGGTATTGGCCACAACGGTTATGGTGGATTTTCATGCTGGCAAAAGTATTTCAATAATCTGTATGAGTATGGGGGAACCACCTGCTCGCAGGTGTATTACTGCAACCACGAGCCAGTACCACGTGAGTTCTTCAACATTCTATCTGCAATGAGCCGTCTAACCCTAGATCAGCCGAAGCAAAGACGATAATCTTCACACAGACTTCAGCTTCCGCAACACCCGGCGTGCCTCCGTCGACATCTGATTCGACGGCAACGCCTGTTACCACATCCGACCCGTCAAATTCCACAGCGGCATCCTCTTCAGGAGACGGATTGTCGCAAGGAGCCCTCGTCGGTATCGTAGTTGGCGTGGTGGGGACACTTGTTGTGACAGCTTCCGTGGGCTTCTTTTTGTGGACGTGGCGAAAATACCGGGGCCAACCACCAACGAATTCTGGAAGATCCGGCGGGTGCTGTGGTTTATTTGCCAGGAGAGAAGTCCGACAACAACCCCCAGATCCGTTCGCTGCCCATGCTGTTCCGCTCGGGGGAATACCAATGTCTTCTCAGGACGTGAAAAGGGGGCCGCCAGGGATGTACGAATTAGATGGGGTGTGGTATCGTGTTGAGATGGCAGAGGGCAACGGAAAGTTTGAGCTTGATGGCGCGAGTAAGTTCGACAGGGACTATGATAAAGATAAAAAGCTGGTTGTGCCCGAGGGACTGGGGGGACCATCGCCAAAGAAGACCAGATATCCGGAGATATATGCGACCACTCCGGCCACATCGGCAACGGAAATCAGCGAGCAGAAAGTGAGGGTACAGGATTTATGACGGGTAGACATAGGAAAATTTAGTGTAGATCAAGAGAACTTCGGCAGTATCAGTGTGTGTTTGGGAGCATGCTGAGGTCTCGATCGACACAACACGTCCCGTCGGGGCCAGTGAGAAGAATGTCGCTGCTTCAAGTTTGTACGAGAGGGGCGTACCACCTTGAGGCTTTTGCGCAGCTCTTCGCTGAACTGCCTGCTACTGAGCTCTTCAACGACCCGGCAATTCGAGGGCCGAGGATGTACCCAGGGACGGTGTGGGTCATCGGACAACAGAAACGAGGCTCGGAATTGTTTCCACTGTGCCGCTGGGTCACAGATGTCGGGGAAGAATCAATAGCCATGGCGCACGGCATGCGATCTTGGTGTGGTTAGACCCGCTGAATCGGATGGATTGTCGTCAGACCTTTCTTTGGTGGGCCCTTCAACCAGCCGCCCTTGATTCCAGAAATCACACATCACTATGATGCTCGGAATGGGCACCCGGGAGTCAAGATACGCTTCCGAGGGGCCGTCACTAGCTTCTAGCCGATCAATGGCGCGGGCAGGGCGCCTTGCGTCCTTAGAGTTCGTTGTGGTTTGAGTGGCCGCAAGGTCAGCATGCTTGCTCAGGCAGGCCAACAAAGCGCGTACGTCGAGCAGTGGCGAGTGGAGTACTGCGCTGTCGGGAACG
Organism: Schizothecium sp. R5324; assembly: GCA_037042205.1. NCBI lineage: Eukaryota > Fungi > Ascomycota > Sordariomycetes > Sordariales > Schizotheciaceae > Schizothecium > Schizothecium sp. R5324. The sequence continues at coordinate 13,884 of JAXQJB010000036.1, read as the reverse complement.
CAAGACCCATTGTTTCGATTTGGGACCAATTGATTGAGGCATCGCCGTGTTGGTCTTGCATCGGGAAGGCGCGATCTCTCAACTTGTCTTTCGAGTTGCACGTGCCTCAACGTCGTGTTCTGCTCGGTCTTTGGGTTGCTGGAGCATCCGAACAAGAAAAAAAAATGAGAACTGATGCATCAATGCAAGACCCTCGGGTGTTGCGCTGTTGCGCATCGAGGCTCGCAACTTGAGGTCGGACTTTTGATCTCAACGGATGATTCTCTCCGTGTCCAGCCGTGGGGTGAGTCCCCGTGCGTGTAGAGTGAGTTTACGGCGAACCGGGGCCTTGGACTAATCAAACAATCAGCATGCAGGTCTATGCAGCAATGCTACCTGACGCGGTAGTAGAGCCGGCTTTTCCAGATATTCTACCGGCTTCGGTCGTAACCAGTTGAAGACTGGCGCCCGTTTTGACGCTCCCAGCCAGTGGCCCCGCGGCATGGTACCAAACAAGCAGACAGAAATCAACGCACGCTGTACGGGACCAAGTTAATGATCGGTACCCGCATCTTCTCGGACTTTGATATAGTCGCCGCTTGGATCAGAACCGATAAATCTTCCAGAACGCGCCAAGGCAATATGTCTTGCCTAATATGCTGCCGACGACCCGTGGCCCTGACAGCGGGGCACTACCAGCTCCCCGCTGCGCACATAGCGGAGTGGCACGACTGGAGGACAGCAAGCTCCGCATACTGGCGGGATCGCACTTTACCCAGCGAGCGGAAGGGTAACTACCTGGCCAATATCGCCCTCCCTACGAGCCTACCCTGTTGTCGGATTTTGCTTGTGCACCTGCAAGGAACCTAACCGGCTCTGCAAGATGCCAATATCCGGGAATGATCTATTTTGCCCCTGTGCGCATATTGCCGCTCCAGATTGGCTCCACGAGGGTCCTCAGCAGGTGGGACGTCAAAAGGAAGAAAGGGTGTAGATCGGGTTGATCGGGACCCCTGGAGACTTGAGTGACATAAAAGAAGCGGGAACCCGCTGTCGTCCTTGAGGACTTGGCAAGATATAGCTGCGAGCTTCCAGTGCGCCAGCCACATCTCACGATGCGCTACCGTCTCTTGTCAGCCCTGGCTGCGTCCGCGGCCGTCTCGGTCGTCAATGGCCAGGCCACGGAAACCTATGACTACATCGTTGTCGGCAGTGGACCCGGCGGTGGCCCCTTGGCTGCTAACCTGGCGAGGGCTGGTTACAAGACGCTGCTCATCGAGGCAGGCGGCGATGAGGGAGACAACCCGACGTATGCCGATCTGATGAACTTCAACGAGGCCGCCAACGATGAAGCTTCGCGTTGGGACTTTTGGGTGAAGCACTCAGACGACCCTGAACGGGAGCTCAAGTTCAAGTACACGACTTACGACACCGGCGATGGCACGTTCTACATCGGCACCAACCCACCACCCGAGGCTAAGCATCTCGGCATCCAGTACCCGCGTGCTGCAGTGCTGGGTGGCTGCGCGATGCACAACGGCGCGGTTTGCTCGCTGCCACAGGACGATGATTGGAATGTGATTGTCAACCTTACTGGTGATGCTAGCTGGGAGGCAAGCAAGATGCGTCAGTACTACCAGAGGATCGAGAGAAACGATTACCTGGCTGCTGGCAACCCTGCACACGGGTACAATGGTAGGGCTTGGATGCCCTCTTCATGTTAAAATGGCGCTGATAAATTTGCAGGATGGCTCAAGACCGCCGCTGGTGATGTTTCGTGGGCGAAGAACGATAACTGGACCGGAACGAAGATCCTGAAGGAACTTGCCAAACTCACTGGACAGGACCCGGCAAAGGCGGCGGATCTGCTGAACAGTGACATTCTCGCTGACGACAAGAACCGGGATCAAATCACTTCCTTCTACAACATGGTGCAGCACTCTGGGAAGGACGGCAAGCGGAGCAGCCCGAACAACTACATCCGGGCAACTCTGGCCGACGCTGCCAAGTACCCTCTGACTGTCAAGCTCCATACCCTTGTGACCAAGGTTCTCTTCACCAACTCGACTGGCATGGGTGCTGCGCCTCCGCGTGCCATCGGTGTCGAGGTTGTGCAAGGCCAGTCGCTCTACAGGGCTGACCCGAAGCACACCCGTGGCGCTAAGGCGCCTCTTGCGACTAAGATCCTTGCATCAAAGGAAGTCATCGTGTCCGGCGGCGCCTTCAACTCACCCCAGATTCTCAAACTGTCTGGAATCGGCCCCCGCGCCGAACTCGAGAAGTTTGGAATTCCTGTTGTCAAGGACCTCCCTGGTGTCGGCGAGCGCCTAGCCGACAACTACGAGGGATCCATTTTGGCTCTGGGGAACGCCCCCGTCGACGCTGGCCTCATTACCCTCATTTTCCGCACCCCCGACGCTCCCACCAAGAACCGCAACATCTTCACCTGGTGCGGTGCGTTCTCCTTCGAGGGCTTCTGGCCTGGTTTCCCCAACTACTACGGACCCAACCAGTGGACCTGCGCCATGGTGCACATCGGCCCCAAGGCTCAAGCCGGTACCGTCCGTCTCACCTCGGCCGACCCCCTCGATACTCCTGATATCAACTTCAACTTCTTCAAAAACGGCGGAGATGCCGACCTCAAGGAGCTTGTCTCAGCTGCCAACATTCTCCGCGAGTCCTGGAAGGCCGCCGGCCCTCCTGCTACTCCCTTCACCGAACTTCACCCCTGCCCTGGCGAGCTTGGCAAGACCGCCAACTGCACTGATGCCGCGCAGGCCGAGTTCTTCAAGCTGCAGGCGTACTCTCACCATGCGACATCGACTTGCGCTATTGGTGCAGATGATGACAAGCTGGCTGTGCTTGACTCGAAGTTTAGGGTCAGGGGCGTGAACGGACTGAGAGTGGTTGATGCGAGCAGTTTCCCGGTCGTGCCGGGTGCCTTCCCTGTGTTGCCGACTATGATGTTGAGCGAAAAGGCGACGGATGATATTTTGGCCGATGCGAAGAAGGCGTAATCAGGTTAAAATTGCTCGCGGACTGAAAAAAGGGGAGGCGGAGTAATGAATTGTTCATAGTTCTTCAATTTGTGGAATCTCTACCCAAATACACTCTTACCTGAAGTTTCCAGCGGGTTGACTGATGAGCATTGTTTAGGGGACAATAGTATTGTAGCCGTGAAGTACGAAGAAAAGAAAAGCTCAATTTTGCTACACCCGCGACTCCACATTGGCAAAATGGGGAGGCAAGGGGCCAAGCCTAAGTCAAGGTTTCCACCTACATCACAGTTCAGCGGCCTGAATTTGCACAATTGTTCAAACAAGTTTTCCTTCTTTTGTCACATTAATTTGCAGGTTCATCGCCGCGCTTCCTCCAAAGCAACATCGAACCCTTTTGTCCACCATTATCATGGGAGCCACACACAACCCAAACACCTCAGCAATGGACGAAAAACAGCCTTTGATGGAACCTTCTACAACCTCCCGGCCTGGTACCCACCAAACGGCATCGGCCTAACCTCTCAACCGTCATCGATTATGGCAAGAACTAACCAACCAACAACTCTGGATCGACACCATCTGGCCCTCATCGTCCAGATGGTTTTTGACTGCCTGCTTCTTGCTAGTCAACCCCTCCTTTGTCGCACTGTATCGCATGGTCTTTCCCTTTGTGCCTCTCTTCATTGCCACAAAGTTGGTTCTCGCCGCTCTGGGATACTTTGTCTCGGTCTTTCTTTGGGCGGTGCTGTTCTCGTCCCCGCGCGCAACGACCTAACCACTCGCCATATAGGCATGGTCTCAGTTGGTGTTGAGTGAAGAAAAGGAAATAATAAAAGAGCTTGATTGCTGTTAAATTGGAATAACTTACTGGGGAATCTACCATCTCGTTGCAGTTTGTCTGGGCACCTTTGTTAAAACCGCCTACCTCATCCTTTGTTCGTTGTTACAGCCTGAAAAGAATTGGAAAGAAAAGGAGGGTACATGAAGGGGCGAGCAAAGATAATACGATCCGCCATCTAGCCAGTTGCGAGCTGGCTTCTGCGAATTCGATTCGATCCACAAGCAAAACCTCCATTTACCGAGGCCGAAAAAAGCTCATCAACCAGCCAGGTTTTGGAGACCTTCAGCTGTTGCGGGGTTTCCGCTGGTTTTGGGCTATTAGATGGAAGTTTGTTGATGACAGGCTCGGTGAACACGGTTTCGTCATAGTAATCAAGGCATTCTGAGCTCTGCTGCGGTGGCCGGGGGTGGTTGGTTGCCGTTTTGGATCCGAGCAACGTGGTTTGTGGACTTTCAACGGAGATGTTGACGGTGTGCAATGTCTCGTTTACAGGTTTGCCAGTGACATATTCTGTCCAGCCTTCTGCCTGGTCTTGGGCGGAGAGTGACCGCAGAGTGCCTTTGTGGGCTACACGGCGCAGCAGATCGAGGATCTCCTCGCCTACATCATTGTTCTCCTCAGACGGCAAACAACCGTGCCCGTTTTTGATTCTGGCACCTGCGCCTGCTTCTAGAAGAAGCTGGACGATTGGAAAATTGCCTGGTCTGACCGCTAAATGCAGCGCCGTCGAGCCGCGACAGCTAAGAGAGTTGACATCGGCCCCATTGGCGAGTAGGAAGCGAACCATGTCCGCGCTGCCGCGGTAGGCAGCCAGTTGCAATGGGGTTCTTTTGACGGTATCAAGGAGCTGGTTTATGGACGCCCCTGCGTTGAGGAGTTCGCGGACCACTTCGATGTGGCCCTTTTCTGTGGCCAGTCCAAGCGGTGTGTCGTCACCATCCCTGAGGTAAGGGTCGGCGCCCATCTGAACGAGGAGATGAACTGCTCTGGGATCACCGTTCTGACAAGCCCATAATAACGGTGTCCAACCATCATCTTCTCGCTTCTCCCAGCGGCTCTCGTCACAATTGGTCCCACTCAACGCGTCCCAGATTCGTTGTCTTGAAGCGCGTTTCGTAAGAGCATCGGATCTAGTCTGCAGCACCACTGCTTTCCTTGCCTCGAGATACTGCAAGGTTTGTGTAGTATTGAGCTTTTCTGTGCTAAGAGTCTCCAACTTTGCTTTAAGCCTGCGAAGCTCACACTCGGTTTCTTCTAGGTCGGAGTTCATCTTGTCTGCTTGGACCCTGGTTGTTTCTAGTTCTTCCTCGAGGAATTTGAAGTCGTTCTCCGCTTTTGCGAATAAGGAACTCGCCTGGGTCATCTCGGCAGCAACTCTGATGAGTGCTAAGCGCTCAGTAATGTCAACGGTGTTGCGCACTTTCTCCGTAATAGGTTTCGGCTTGAGGTTGAACATGCATGGCCTCGCTGGAAGGGACTCAAGTGTCATTTCAAGGTCCAACGAGCCACTGCTGGCCCATGTATTTCCGGATGCGATGCCCTCCCATGATCTAGCTCATGCTCGAATTTCTGACGTAGCGGTTTTCCTGCGGCAAACGGCCAGGTGCGTCGTCGCGTCTACCTTTAGTCCACAGGCGTTGAGCGTGAGAGCCATGAAAAAGTCTTTTGAGTGCTCGTCAAAATGTCGAAACCTGATCCATATTGCGAGGCTTGATGTGTATCAGTTTTGCAGGAATGTCGGAGCTCGGCCGAAATACCGAATGCGACCCTGTCGCTCTCAAGTACTCATCTGGCGAACCAGGCCCGGCTGCAAATAGCGGGATTGCAACCATGGTGTCGGGGTCATTCTCAGGTCCGCAGCTGAGGATTTTCATGCCGATGGTGAGATTTGATTCGACGGCTTCATTGACCAAAGGGAGGTGTATTTGAATGCCCCCACGTGAAACGTTGACGAACTTCAAGGAGGTTCGCAACCGGGCTCGTGATACGATGTGACTAGAGTTCGCAAACTCCGCGGGTGTGGCGGGCAACACCCGCCTTGCGGTGCTAGCGGTGTGAGTAAAGCCGGCGGGAAGCGGGTTCTTTCCCTCAGCGAGGCCCCAGGTTAGGAGAGTGGTCGGGCGTGTTCTTCATAATTTCCTCCTGCAAACGTAGGAACGTTTTGTCTTCGCCTTCGCCGTACAATGTCGCCATGCTTGTGATGCCGAAGATTCCGCGAAGGGAATATGCCATGTCCTCTTTCCTCTTCGGAACCAACGGCTAGCTCGAAATCTGGAACCGGGGGCTTTTGGCTTATCGGTGGCGGGAACATCGGAGAGGTAAGTGTAGCAGACCACGGCCTCCCGATACCAGCGGAACATGGAAGTGATTGCTTCGCCGAGCTCGACAGAGTCTCGTTTGTAGATGCAACAAGTGTCCATTCACACGTAGTCGAGCCCGTCTTCCTTGGCTTTTGGCAGCAACCTCGAAGCTTGATGGATCCGATGCCCGGCCTTTCGATCGTGCCTAAGAGATGGAGGATGGTTAGCTCCTCATCGGGGTCGCCCCAAGTATGCGAGACGATGGCGTACGGCGGAGCCTCGTGGTCGAGGAACCACTCAACTTTGAGCGTCTCCACGTTGATAAGGCGCATCTTGGCGTCACTCTTCGACGGGCGTGCTGATGATTTCTGGTGACGGAGCTATTTTGCCAGCCCAAGGTTTTGTATGGCAGAGGAAAAGGGAGAGCGTGCGGGGAAACACAGAGGAAGGATCCAGCATTGCGAACCGGGGAATGAGAAGGTGCCAGCCCGGGGTCCTGTGAACTTGGAAGAAAATCACTCGCAAAGCTGTGCATTCGGGTGCCTACTCGTGGACGACGGTGGTTGGATCTTTTCGGAGGTGTCAGTGGAGAGGAGGGGCAGCTTGGACTGCCATTTGCTGCATAGGCCATTGCGAAGCTGCGGGCTGGCACGCTGAGCGCGCGACCGCAATGCCCCGTGTTCGCCTGAGAGCCTGCCTGTCCAGGCCTCCCATGGCATCTCCGAAATCTCTTGGTTGGCTGTAGCTCTTCAGCCCCACGGCTCGTGGCTCTTGCCGACGGTTGAGCCTGTGCGACGGGAACTACATACCATAGTTAGATGGGCGTCCGCACGAAGCGGCATCTGGTGGCCGTGAGGAGACGGTGCAAGGACGGTCTGCCCAGCAGGACTCACCGCGGTAGCTACACTAACTGCTGGGTTCAAGCGGTCAACCTCATTGGACCATCCTCCAAGGGCGGCTCACTAACAACTTTATTTCCATTTAATCATTACGACTTCTCATTACCAGGTAGGCAAATTACCTTAATTGCAACATAGCTTTTCCAAGTTCCCAGTCATACCTTCGTTTTCCAACTTCCTTTCACCCTCCTTATCCTCGCGATTTTCGCAAAACTGAAGAACACGCTTCCCATCAGCATCGACAACCCGGCAAAGAGCTGCGCCCCTCGATAGCTGCCGCCCGATGAGGTGATGATCACACCTGCAATCGGCGGCCCAATCAGCGTCGCAAAGCTGATGATGGAAAACGCCATTCCCAATCTGATCCCGGCCTTTTGCAAGTCAGGAGTCAAACTGCTCAGACCGGCAGGGAACAAACTCTGGATACCGCCCGCTGCCATGCCATAAAAGACGGCCCAGACGTATAGCCCTGCGACAGAATCAACGGCCATCCACGAAAGAATACAGGCCGATGCAATCATGCTGGTCGGGATGAGGAGGGTGACGGGCCCAAAGCGATCCGCCAGGGAGTTCGGGATGAGGCGGCCCGGAATTCCCATGCCGTTGAGCACCAGCAGCAGGTTCAGACTATCGACGTAGCTCACGCCGATAACCTGACGACTGAACGAGGAGATGTAGTAAAAGCCAAAGAAGGTGCCGAGTAGACACTGATAAACATCGTTAGTACTTCCCCTTTCGCGGTGTGACGACACTAACGAATACTCACGGCGAAGCTCCCTAACACGTAAAACGTGTACTCCCACTCCTTGAACGCGGCCAAGTCGAGCCACGCGCCGCTCTTCCTCGGCGGCAACCTTGGCTTGAAAAAGAAGTTGCACACCACAAATGACGCCAGCTGCAAGAATCCAATCGTCCTCATCGTCCACGCGAATCCTACTGTCGGCAGCAACTGCCTCGCAACCGATGGGAACACCAGCCCGCCCGTTGCGCTTCCGCATGCAACAATACCGATGGCGAGCGCTCTCTTCCTGCTGAAGTACGTCGATACGATAGCCATGCTGGGACAGAAGAGGAACCCATTGCCCAACCCCATGCAGACACCCTGGGCCATGAATAGTTGCCAATAACTTCCACCAGCAAATGAAGAGGAGAAGATACCCACCAGTTGCAGGACAGTGCCAACAAAGAACACGGCGCGGAAGAATCCGGCGTCTGTGAGCCGGCCAGTGAGGGTGCCGATGAAGAAAAGCAGAAAGATCTGAAATGAGCCGATCCAGCTGATATCTGCTGGCGGTCGGCCGAGAGAGATGGCGTAATATGATTGGAATACTCCAAACGTCCCGATGAAGCCCCATGTGTTGGTAACGACGAGGTGGGCGCAAGCAACTTGTTGTTGTTGTTGTCAATGTCACTGAAGAAAGGGGGGGAAGGAAGGGGTCATCCATACCAGCTGTCCATGCTGCTAGACCTCCGTCCGGTGGCGGGCTGGGCGTCGCCGATTTAACGCTTGTTCGTGAGAGTACACGGCTAATAACTCTAGATAGACCACTCTCACCAGCGGCTCTGTCTTCTCCATTCTCGTCGCCGTCGGTTGATGATACCGATTCCGCTGTCTCGACCTCCTCGTCCTGGCTCTCCTCCTCTAGATCCTGAACCGCTTGTTTCTCAACATCTTTGGTTATTGAAGCTTGATACTCAATCCGCATTTGGTTGCTCGTATGGGAGTCATTTTGACCTGCCCCTTTTTTGGTTGGTGACTCCATCGTGGTAAGCCCCTGGTGGAAGGGTTAGGGTCGAGTGATGGCGATATCACGAACAATTCTGGGTTGCTTTTGGGGAGATCGAATGCGCAGAACGAAGGTTAGATGTGTGGAAAACTGAGATACCCTAATCATTGGCTATAAGACTCATACTCTTTTTCATGCCCGTAAAAACCAAAATAAAATGGGAAACAGTCACCGTACCAGGGAGAAAAACGTCGGATCAAAGCACAGCGAAAGCGTTCGCCTGAACACTTTTAAGCTTTTTCTTCTTCCCACACCGGGTAAGGCGTTGTGGATTCTCCGATATCTCTTCCCCAAAACAGGCGCGAGCCGACAGGCCGAGGTGGCAGCGCTACTGCCCACCGCGCCGTCATCCTGCACTTGGAGCACCGGAATCGCCTTTCGTATGACTAAACACAGCGAGCGAGATCCGCTAGAAGTTTTTGTTCCCCCGCAGTTTTTGTCTGGTACAGTGGAGGGGTCCGCTAAGCGCGGGTCTCTGCACCGCGGAAAAGGAACAAACTCGGGTTCTGGGAATTGGTGAATCAGCATCGTAAAAATGATGCGGCGCGATCGGGGACGGGCTTGGCAGCCCCTTCGAGCCTGTCGGAAAGAGACATCAGTGCAGGAGGCGTCTTATTCCCGGACCGCCCTTCTGCGAACATTGCTGTGCAAAGCGACGGGGGCCAACCAGGGATCGGAAGGGGTACCCACCCGATGACACCAGTTGCCGGTTTTGCTGGTATTCCAAAGGGCGCGACAGGCATGGGCCAGCTCCGACATAGGATCTTGCGAGGTTGAGAAAATTGGGTTAGGGTTGAACATGGACGACACGCGTGTCTTGGCATTCCAAATCTCTGAGAACATCCGCGGCTTTCCGTTCTTACCACTCTCGCCTGTGAACTTGCACAGACTAAGCTGATCTGAGTGGCTCGAATTTCTCTGGGTCTTTATTCCAAGCAATGAAGAAAAATTTGCAGCCCAGACCCACACGGGTCCGTCTGTGGATTTGCTGTTGAAGGATGGTCGCTATCACTCGCGATGCACGCGGTTCGCTAATCGCTAAGAGCTACACCACTGTCATGGCTTCGAAAGATCGAATCAAGGAGTTCCCCAAACATCGCTAAGCTTTGCGCTTCAGGGGCCAAGAACATGAACCGGCAGCCCTACAACTCCAGCCGCCGATAAATGACACCCGCTTTTACCCGCCAGAGTATTGAACCGTGGAATCCCTCCACACTCCAAAACAACACGAGCATTGAGGCCCTCGGACTCACAAACCTTCAAAAATGTTAGCTCTTCGTCGGAGCCGCTTCGCTACCTTTGTTATTGACTCGGCAAGTCGGGACGGCGGTTGTCGCTGCCAGAGTCTCTTCCTATTCTAACAAATTCGAGGGGTGCGAACCATACCAAGCCAGTATCTAATTTATCCAACCAATGCTCCGCGAAGGCGCTCGGGACCGCTAATTGGTAGTTCTCGCGCTCCAATCCCGAGGCTCGTTCGTTCGGAGAGGGAGGCCCGTTCACATGGTATGCTGGACGGGGAAACTCAAAATCCGTCGATTCCATCCACGATGCCGTGGAGATTTAAAGGAGGTGGCTGTCTGCAAGCATGGGGCATAGGACGTTTGCTCGTTCAAGCCAGGCATTAAAGTCCAAGCTCACCAGATTCGAGGAGCTGCACGGCCAACGTTGTCTTTGAATCGTCTCATGATGTTCCGCCTTGCCAAATCGGTTCTCAGGGGCATCGCCGTCGGGGGCGTCCTCTTCGGAGTTGCACTCGCCGACAACCCCATCATCCAGACGCTCTACTCAACCGACCCGGCGCCAGTCGTGTACAACAACACGGTTTACCTGTTTACCGGACACGATGAGACGGGCGCGAGGAACTACGATATGAGAGACTGGAGGCTCTATTCGTCGACTGATATGGTGAACTGGCGAGACCACGGCATGATCCTGAGCGTCAAGAACTTTAGCTGGGCTAGCAAAGACGCCTGGGCTGCCCAAGTCATTGAGCGGGATGGCAAGTTCTACTACTACGGTATGTCTGATTGGTACTATTGTTACCCCTTTTACCCCTTCTGTCACTGGAGGAGGAGTACCTCTTCAAACATCTAGGAATGTCCTAGGATAGAAGTTGGGAGCTGACATCTGCCAGTGACCTTGACCAAGAATGGTGGAGGGTACGCCATCGGTGTCGCAGTCAGCGACAAGATCACCGGTCCCTACAAGGATGCGCTGGGCAGACAGCTGCTTTCCAACAACGGCATTGACCCAACTGTCTGGATCGACGACGACGGCCAAGCCTACATGTATTGGGGTCACAACGGCCCTGCTTACTACGTCAAGCTGAACAGGGACATGACCTCCTACAGCGGTTCCATCGTCGGCACCACCGTCCCGAACTTCATTGAGGGCCCCTGGCTCCACAAGCGCAACGGCACCTGGTATCTCACGTATTCCGGCTCGGGCGCATCCAATGAGGACATCAAGTACGCCACCAGCAACAGCCCGACCGGCCCCTGGAACTACCGCGGCCAGATCATGGCACCCCAGGGCAGATCCTTCACAAATCACGCAGGCATCATCGACTACAAAGGTGGTTCGTACCTATTCTATCACAACGGTGCCCTCCCCAACGGTGGTACCTACGCTCGCTCCGTCTGCGTCGAGAAGTTCACCTATAACGCTGACGGCACAATCCCGAGGATGACCATGACGGATGCGGGCGCCCCGCAAATCGGGTCACTTGACCCATACCAGCAAGTTGAAGCCGAGACCATCGCCTTTTCGTCGGGCCTGACCACTGCGTCCAAGAGCGACGGTACCGGCATCTACGTGACTTCCATCAGCCAGAATGACTACATCAAGGTCAAGGGCGTCGACTTTGGGACTGGTGCATCTTCCGTGGACCTTCGCGTTGCTGCTGCTTCCTCTGGCGGAAAGATCGAGCTTCGGGTGGGCAGCCAAAGCGGCACTGTCATTGCCACGTGCAACGTTGATGCCACCGGAGGTGCGCAGACGTGGAAGACGGTGTCCTGCCCAGTCAGCGGTGCTGCCGGGAAGCAGGATCTCTTCTTTAGGTTCCAAGGAAGCAACTACAACTTTGATTGGTGGCAGTTTAAGGCTGCAACCGCGTGATGGGTTAATAGTGGAAGGGAAAGGGAAGGAGAGAGAGACAGCAGAGGTGTAATTGTATGCGATGAAATTGAAAAACAGAGACAGAAGCTGCGGACTGGATGAACTTATGAACTTGATTGGTACTCGAAGAGTTCCATTATTCTTTTGAATTGGAACCATAGGCAGCTTCGATTGTCTCTCCGAACCTTCAAAGGCGTTTACAATGCATTCTAGCTGTCCCACACAATTCGCTCTAGGATGGCGGCAAGTTTTTCGCCTTGTGGATGCGAAGACTTTCGCTGCCCATAGCTCAACTATTGCGGCGTTCACAATTTCGAGAGGACAGGTAGCTTCTCTGGAGAACAGCACTGGAGACCGCCCTTCTCATCATATCATCAGGCACAGGCAATGATCAAGATAAGACAATGTGAGTGAGGACCTGTGCGGCAATTGCTATTTACTGAGGCTGCTTGTTCTTCGCCTTCAAGAATGTACAGAGAGTTCCAGAGATGCTCCCCTATTAAGTTGCCCACAAAAAGATCCCGCCTCCTCGTCGACTAGCCTCCTGACACGTCCCAGTACATGATTTTGTAGAAAGATCATGGCCTAACCTTGAATCTATCTGGCCTCCAACTCTTGATGTCAAAATTTGACGGCTGCTGGGAACTTGTTGATTCCAGCTAACCGCGAAAGCATGCAGATGTTTGTTGAGAAATTCCCGAATAGGGCGCGCGAGAAATGAATCAAAACTTTTGCCGGCGAATGGTACGTCGGCAGACATGAGATCGTATCTGGTAATGAATTCAATAGCGACCGGTGTGGCGGCGGCGCTGAGGGCAACGGAAGGGGTTGCTGGATCTCCGGCCAGCAACTCGCATGATGGTGTTGGGAACACGAGCTCGGCATGCAGCAGCTGTACAGTCGTTGTCTGTCCAAGCAATCTGCAAGTCATCACCCCACCATGTCTGCGGCTCGCCTCCAACCGTCAAAGTGATGTTGATCGCAGTCAGATTGGAGAACGTGGTGGCAGCCGCGGAGTCCAGAAGCTGGTGGCGGAGAGTGCAGTTCGAGCTGTCTGGGCATGCTGATATCTCAAAGGTTCGGTTGGCTTGGAGAACTTCATCAACACCGTTCCACTGGAGGCCTCTGATGTCGAACACGCAAGGCAAGTCGGTTGAGTTGCATCCAAGGCCGATGCCGAGGAAGTCGAAACGCATGCAAGGATTGACGCGCAACGCAGCAAGGCCAATCTGAGCAGTGGGGGAGGCCGAAGTGTTGTACCGAACCATCTGCGTACCCGATGAGGGTCCGTATTGAGAATCCTCAGGGGAAGCAAGATCAAACCCGTTGGAGAAATAGAAGCGATGATAGGGAAATGGCACGGGCTGCGCATGGGTGCTATTCGGGTCCGTGGCGTTTCCGCCGTGTATAGTAGGGATGTCATCGAACTGTGCGTGGTTAGATAGCTGTGTCTTGAGAGATGGAAACGGAGATGCATACCTGGAAGACAACTTCGCCTCGATCACCTTCACTGCCACATGCCACAGATGGTAAAGCTGACGGGGTTGTGGCGTTGGCCGAAGTCGGGGCACTTGTCGTTGTTGAGTTCGCGGATGGGCTAATCTCTGGCGTCGTAGAAACAGACGGAAGAGCCTCCGAGGATGTGGTCGTGCCACTGAGAGGCAGGGCACCTGATGCGCTGGATCCAGGAGAAGAGACACTTGTGGGTGAGATGGTGGACATGATTGGCAAAGGACTGACCGTGGTTGGCGATGTTGTGATCAGAGGAACAGGGGCAGTAGTGCCGTACATTGGTACCGGGTTACCGTAGCCCTGGGCAGTCGATGTCGACTCAGCATCAGTGAGTGAGAAAGCGCCTGTGAGCACCGAGGCTCCATGTTGGTGAAGCTCCGTTTGAGGTGGAGGGAGTTCATCAGATGATGTGGCGGGAGTAGTTGGCTCCTCGCTGATACACTAATG
>JAXQJB010000035.1:0-12413 GCA_037042205.1 Schizothecium sp. R5324 | reverse complement strand
TTGCAAATGCCGCGGCTCAAGGTTCTGGCTTGACGTCTTGGTGTGACGTGCGGCCTAATCTCGCCCCGCACGCTGACTGGTTGGGACTTGTTAGACACGCTGTCACGTTCTCCTCGCCGTTCATTTTGGAAGGCTCGATCAAGGTCAGACAGGGAAACCCCAATCTCAGCCACATCATCAAAATGCCGCTCTCGTGCCCCTTGTGCGACAACTTCGCCCTCTCAGGTGCTGGTAACAACACCCTGACTTGCTCATCATGCCAAGGCCAAGTTCCCGCCAACTTGCTTCCACTCTTCCTCATTTCGGGCGCCTCAGGCGCCGGAAAGAGCGCGCTGGTCCGACATCTCCGCCCTCTACTCCCGGAGTGCCTCGTCGTCGGCGGCGATCTGCTTGTCGACATCAAAAATCGAGATCGCAACGCCTTTCTGAAGCGTTGGCTTCTCGTCGCTTACGCCAATGCCCAGAGCGGGCGACCTCTGGTCCTGGCTGGTGTCATTGAGAAAGCTGAGCTCGAGGCCTGCCCGGACCGTTCTTTGGTTGGCGATATTCATTCCATCGTCTTATCGGTGGGAGAAGACACGAGAAAGGAAAGACTGGGGGAGCGGCCGAGGTGGAAGAAACACTCTGCAGAGAAACTGGCTGTTAGAATTGCTGAGCACTCTGGGCTGGAGGGGAAGCTGCTAAAGGATGCAGATTTGGTGGTTAATACTGAAGAGCAGGGCGTGGAACAGGTTGCGGAGGTTGTAGCGAGCTGGGTCAAGAAGCGGGTGGTGTTGGCCACGCCTTCGATGGCACCAGCGGGTTGATTATGCCAAATGTATGATTCGTCTGCTTTTCCTATCCATCCTGACCTTTAAATGGGGAGGTATTTGTATGCTCTTTGTTCCCGAATAAAGCCATTTTGATGCTAGGAGATGCGGCGGCCTGCACGCCCCGGAACTTCAGCTGCTGGTTGAAAGACTCAAAGACCCGATGATCCCTGTTGCCGAACCTCTCCCAACGTTGACCCGAGTTAGGACATTTACTCAAAACAGGGTAAATACACACTGCACAAGCTCTGGGTGTAGCTGAAGTCTCTCTCGGGAAAGAACCTTCATCGATTTCAAGATTTTCTTCGGGCTTTCGAGGTCAACAATCGAAACACTGCCGCCGCCGAGGAAACTGATGTGGATGGAGGCGCGGGTTGCCCGACCGAGCAAGAGTTTGGGTTGGTGAATTTGAGAAATTCTGTGGAGCAGGATTCGAGCTGATACCTTACGGGGCGAAAAGTCGTTGCACCCTTGGCGTGTAGCCAGCCGTGTCACGATGAATGATCGGTCCTTTCATCCCAACCTTGCCCCGTTAGCTCTTCAAGCCCGGGGGTTGTGTTTGGGCCACACGAGCTTCGAGGTTATAGACAACCGTACTCTCTAGTTTATTAAAGTAAGTCGGTAGGTTGGTCAAGCGGCGGGGGTGTAGGCCGGTTCATTGGCTGTTGCGGTTCCCAAAATTATTCCGAAAGGTGGCTTCACTTCCTATATCAGCACCCTCGCCCATAAGTTTTTTACCCGACAAAGCAACTTGACCACCGGCTCGTGCCTCACTCTTTTGCTTTCTCGCTCCCATCCATGCCCTCACCTGGCATGGTATTTTGGTGACCAGATTGGACATCGCTTAGCGGCAGATTGCTATCATAAATTCTGAACTCAAAAACGCAGCGGAATCGATTAAGCCCAAGAGACAGGTTCCTCCTCGGGTTCGAATTGCGCCTACCCCGCGTTTGTTGTTTCTCGTCGACTGAGACCGAGGTCGAGCTGCCCCTCACCGATACTCCGAAGGATGGCCAGCGGGTGTCTCGGTCCGGATCGGCAAGCTGTCCCGAGCCGACAGCCAATGGTTGTTGGTTCTCTCGACCTGGAAATCATTGATTGAGCTGCAGGTCCCCTCGTTATCAGCTTCGCCCCATTCGTCTCAGCCGTCCCTTTTTCTAGCTCCTCAAAGTCCAAGCCATTCTCGTTATTAGTTCGATGAACCCAACCAGTTGTCGCGTTCGGGGGCCGTTCGCAATCAGGTCCGCCAAGAGATAAGACCACGTCTTGGCTTGTGGGCGCCAGCACAAACGGGAGCCAACGACAGATCCTTGCAGGCCCAAGACATTTTTCCAAGACTTTTTCAAGGCACAGCGGATCCGCGTCCCCGGACTGACAGGGCACCGCCACGCCAAGGGACGAACCCCCCGCTTATCTCGTCGCTGAAAGCAGCAAAGATTGGGGGGGATATCGGCCAAGACCTTCCTCGCTGCCATCGCTATCAGCAGCTACCAGGTACCTACCTCGATGTGGAGAGAAAGACACTGCTTGGCGCGATAACTTGGGCGCGGGCGGTTGCGACGAGTGGTACAAAATGATAACTTTCTGCTGCTCCTCGAGCGCCGGGACATCTCAGGCCGGAGAGGCGTTCCTGACGACACCAGCTGCAGCAACGCGCGCGCAACGATTGACGCCCACATCACCATGTCCCTTTTCACCAGCCTGCTAAAGGCGCGCCAGGAGGCCGAGGAGGCGCCGGTAAGTCAATGTCTCCGTCCCCATGCCCGTCCCGTTCCGTCCCGTCCCCGGACAGGTCGTCATCCGACGCGTCGAACGCGACCGCTCATATGATCCTCCACAGGTCGACGTGTGGGGTGGAAACCCCCTCGAGATGAACGTCAACGAGAAGTTTGCCGGAGTCGAGTACCAATCCGTGTACATTGCCTTCTGCTGCATCGTCGTCTGGCCCATCATTCCCGGTATCGGTTTCCTCTATGGCGGTCTATCGCGCCGCAAGTCTTCGGTTGCGCTGCTCTTCCAGAGCTTCATGGTCGCCGCCACCATCACCTTCCAATGGATGTTCTGGGGCTACTCCCTGACCTACTCGGAGACTGGCGGTCCCTTCATCGGTAACCTGGACAAGTTTGGTCTCCGCGGGGTCATGTCTGCCCGCATCGGCGACCTCCCGGAGATTCTCTTCTGCTTCTACCAGTTGCTCTTCTGGTATGGCCTTCTTTCCAACGCTAGGAGAGATGCAAAGCTAACCTCAAGCCAGCGCTGCCACCGTACAGATCGTGATTGGTGGCGCCTTTGAGCGCGGTCGCATCATCCCGTCCATCGTCTTCGGCTTCTGCTGGGCCACCGTCGTCTACTGTCCCATTGCGTGCTGGACATGGAACGCCAACGGCTGGCTCTACAATCTGCCCTCGCTCGACTTTGCCGGTGGCGGTCCTGTGCACATTGCTTCCGGCTGCAGCGCCCTGGCCTATGCCCTTGTCCTCGGAAAGAGAAAGGTCACCGGCGAGCCGTCCCACAAGAAGGCGCACAACGTCACCCTCGTCTTCCTCGGCACCGTCCTCATCTGGTTCGGCTGGTTCGGCTTCAACGGCGGTTCGACCCTTGGTTTGTCGGTTCGCGCGCTCATGGTCATCTTCAACACCAACGCTGCCGCCTCCGCTGGCATCATTGGCTGGGTGTTCGTTGACTACATCAAGCATGGCCGCCGCTTCAGCATCGTGGGTGCTTGCGAGGGCGCCATCGCCGGTCTTGTCGGAATCACCCCCGCTGCTGGCTATGTCAGTCCCTGGATCTCCTTTGTTATCGGCCTCCTGACAGGCGCTGCCTGCGCTCTGATTGAGAACGTCAACACCTGGCTGAACATTGACGAGGGCATGGATGTCTTCAAGCTGCACGGCGTCGGTGGCATGGTTGGCTCTTTCCTCACCGGTATCTTTGCCACCTCCTCGGGTAAGCAACCTCCCTGTTCTATATTCGCTCACTATTCCATACTGACATGTCCCCTTCTAGTCTCGATGCTCGACGGTGTCACCGAGGCCTCGGGTGCCCTCGACGGTGTTGGCGTCCAAGTCGGCAGGCAGCTTGCCGACATCTGCGCCGTGTCGCTCTACTCCTTCGTCGTCTCGTGCATCCTCCTGCTCATCCTCAAGTACATCCCTGGATTGCACCTGCGCATCACCGATGAGGCTGAGGAGGCTGGCTTGGATCGCGATCAGTTCTTCGGCGAGGAGATTGGCGACACTGACATCTTTGAGGAGTTTGTCAAGCGCGGCCTCTCGAGCGATGCTATCCTCGGTCAGACTCCCAACAAGGGGTCGTCGACTGACCAGGTTCAGACTGAGCCGAAGAAGGATTAGAGGGTGGTAGCTGGCTATGGGGCGCATGTGGGGGAGTGATCGATATCGATGCAAGTTAGAAATATGAATTTATTAATATATACCAACTCAGGATATTCTCCTGTTATTCTTTTCTTTGTCCCTTCCGTCCTTCCACTTCCTCTTGGTTTTTTCCCACTTGTCGCAAGCGTGTAATCCCTCCAGCCCCTCTGCATGCAAGGAGAGTCGAGGCCTTAGACTGGCGAGATTTTGGAGTCGTCTGGGGGGGTGATGCAGGTTCAGAGCAAAAAAGACTGATCCTCAAGTTGCTGGTATGGCGTTCATGGTTCTAAGTCGAGTGTGTAGCGGAAATGGGCTGTCCACAGGAAAACATGCAGAGGAGGAAGAGCGTCCACTCCATGGCGCCCAACTGCTGGGCAATGGCGAGTTTCTTGTTCATTGTTGGTGGTTTGTGTTCAAGTTGTTCCAAAGTTGGAAGATTATGGTTAATACCAGGGCATTGGGTGTGTTGATGATGAAAAGAGAGAGCTCGGGATGGAAGGGCTTTGCTTGTTGTTTTATAGTTGTAGCCTGTGTAACATGAAGCACCGCCAGAGTTGAAAGCCATGCTTGGATCTACCCCCTTTGCAGCCATCGTGAGTCAGGGCAATGCATTGTATTCCCGCAGGCGTTTTTGTTCCTGCGGTTGTTACCCGGTGGCTGCGCCCTGGGCCAAACCCTTCTGATTCGCTCGCTCAATAGGTGCTGCAATGTCAAGTGAGGGAGATTTTCACGTGCAGCTCGATGTGAAGTGGTTGAGCTCAGCATGATTCATCTTAAAATGAGAAAGGGGCGCCACATTAAGGTTCCCAAAGGGTGCACTGGAAGATGGCGGGGTGCAATGATAAGGGCAGAAAAATGATTCGGCGAAAATCCAGGATGATTCATCGGCATCTGCATCCCTCTGAGGGGATTGACCAGCCAGCAACATAGAAAGGCAAAATCAACAGAGTTACGTGATGAGAGGAAGAAGTATCAAAGTTGAGGTCAAAACTGTCACGATGGAGGGCGCAGGCCTTATCGATAAGCAAATGGGCAGTCCTGCAGCATGTGAAAAAGAGGCAAAAAATGATGCCCAGTAACAGGATTGAACTGTTGACCTTCGCATTACTTAGTATCTCACAATCAAGATATTAGTACGACGCTCTAACCAGCTGAGCTAACCAGGCTGATCTGTTGAATGATTGGTCCTCTGCCATCATTGCACATGATTCCTGCACCGGAAGGCCGAATCGCCTTAAACGAACCCATGCCTGGTACATCACCAGCGCAAAAGTAAGCATACGGTTTTCCGCGGGTTACGGGACGAGCCAAGGTTTGCTTTCAAACTGGAAAGAATCTGGGAGCAAATTTGCCAATCTTGTTCAAACAACCGCCGCCAGGATTGCACCTATGGCAGCAGGTAGGAACTTGCCGCCTTTGTTTCTTCGAACTAGACCTCGGAGGCCTACCTTGCTAACCGGGTCGGAGGTGGCGAGTTCTGCGTGACTTCCATTGCCGGAAAGAGGGCGGGGCCGCAAATGCCTGAAAATTGGACATGAAGGGCGATCCCAGGAAACGTCTGAACCTTCCTCGTGCACCACCGCCCTCGTCAAAGGTCTACCCGGCACATGAGGCAGGAAGCCGTAGCACCAAGCTATAGCATCGCTCGGCCAACGGCCCCGATGGAGTTCTCTCCTCCGTTTGCGCGGTGGTATCGTCGACCAACACCTTCCCTCAGAACGCGGAAATACCCAGCCCAAAATCTGGTTTCCTGGGCTTTGGACTGCGCAGACTGGCTCGTCGACATCATTCACCACGTTTTGGTACATCATTGACTTTTGGCCGACGCTCCCAGTTCTCCCCGAGGATCAGTCGAAGACCGGTTTTACCGCCGACTTCTTACCCATATTGATTTAGGCCTCAACCCTCTTCAAGCCCTCAACGCTGAATGCGACGATATCCTCTGGGTTATCGCCGCCACTGCCGCGAACAACACCGCCGCACCAGCCCGATCAACCCCCTCACAAATGGCTCAAAACCAGTCTTCGTCGTCGGGCAATGTTCCTCCCGGGCCTGGGAAGAACACGATAACCACTGAGGAGGTGCAAAAGCAGGGATCGAATTCAATCAGCAGCGAGAGCCCCGAGTTCACGGATACGTCGGGGCACGACTCCAATGACCAAAATGAAGACAACCAAGGTGGCAGTTCCCCGCCGCAGCTCGATGACCCTCTATCACCCGGAAATACGCCCAACATCAATACACCTCAGACCTTTGGTACCACAAACACAAGCCTACCACCGCCCCCCGAGAGCCGTGAATCGCAGACTTCAAACACCCAAGGGTTGTTGCCGCCACCCCTAACACCCACGAGACAGACGCAGGATACGTCATTGTCCCTTGGCCGTAAGAGGCCCGACGACAGAGATCACCCACGCCATAGACCGACGACCAGCTACGGAAACCAGAAGGATGACGGCGACCACAGGGACCCCAGGGAACCGTGGCCAAGCCCCGTGGGCACATCGCCAGGAGGCCGCTCGTTGCAAAAAAGTTTCGGCCGTAGAAGCGTGACTGAGACGAAAACGAAGCAAGGAGGTGCAGAGCAGCAGAAGTGTGGAGAGGGGTCTAACGAGATAACGGAGGTTCCTCCAAGGGTGTCTCCAAAGGATAACAAACCATCTGAGGAGGCCAAAGAGGGGAAGAGTGTGAAATTGGACGATCAGGGTCGGGGGGACGGCAATGATACACGTCCTGGCCGAAGACAGAGAATCAACGAATTTATTTCCAGGAAGACGGCGTCCTTTGCTGGCAGATGCAAAAGGAAATGGCATGAGTTCCTTTTCAGGCGCAGACGAGATCCAGATGGAGATGCCGGGTAAGCTCTATCTTCGTTGATGTTCGAGATCATGGCTAACATTTCCCCAGGGCGGTATAGACACGAACGATGCAGTTGATTGTCCGACTCGAGCGACCGACTATTGGGTAATTATTTGGCAGGAAGGAAATAGACGTCAGCGTTACCTTGCATGGAGATAGAAGAAACAAGCGATGCTGGCCCTTCAGCTTGATCTGTCATGCATCGCGATCTCCTGGTTGCTCGCCTGATCTAGTGCTTTGCACAGCGTCCAAACCTCGTCCGTAAATCACCTCGCCTCTCCATCTTCTATCTTGGCCATCCTAAACGCCTTCCGTCTACCTACTGATACGTTCCAACGTTAGCAAGGAGCAGAATCTGCGAGGCAAGATAACCACATGCTCTCACTTTCATGCTCCTCCTTCCCGCTGCTGACAGTATCGACATTCATTTCGAGGCGCCAACTCCCACCAGACGCTATTGCACCGCCCCTCCCTCCGTCAACCCGCTGCACAAGCTTCAACTCATAGATTCCTTCCCTGCCGCTGGCGCTCTGCGTTGTTGCTGTCGATGCGGTGACCAGATTGTGCACACTCCTCGAGTCCCAAGAGGGCAAATTCCTCCAGCCCTTTGTCAACACCAACGCTATCCCCACCAATACCACCGCCGCAAGGTTGAGCCCGAGCACAATAAAGATGTAAAAGTCGCCCCCGAGCTTCACCGCCTTGCAGCTAGACGTCACAATCTCTAGTGGCTGTGTATCCTTCACAATGAAGATTTGAGCGTTGGCATACGCCCCTAGAATCTGATCCGCCATGGACGTGAAGAAGAGAGAGGCCATTGGGAGGACCGCTGATGCGTGGGCATCTGGAGGGATAGCGTGCAACGAGGCGTAAGACTGGAGAGCGGAGTGGAGGGTTTCGCCTAGCTCGGAGACGTAAAGGGAGGATTTCATGCGGGAGAGGAGGTTGAGGGTGCGGATTACAGAGGCGGGGAGGGAAGGGGGGAGTAAGGTGGGGACAGGGATGGGAAGGGGATTTCGGTAGACTGTTCGGGAGGTTGTGTTTACGCTGATGAGGAAGAGGCGCGGGGTGAAGGTGAATTGGCATTGGGTTTGATTGAAGAGGGAGTACTTTTGGGGACCGGCGGCGATGGAGAGGAAGGAGGTGTTGGTATGGGGGTTGTAGACGGCGGCCCAGGCGGTGAGGTTTTCGAAGAGGGGGGAGCGCCAGGTAGTGATGGGGTAGAATTCGGGGCTGCGGGGGATGGTGTTGGGAAGGGGACCGGCGAGGGCCCAGATGTTGGGGGTGGAGAAGCCGTCGCCGGGGACGTGGTGGCGGAAGGTGAGGGTGGAGGTGATGTTTTTGATGCAGGTTACTGTGGTTTCGTAGCCGGGTTCGTGGAAGGAGAAGGTCGAGGTTAGTTGGGAGTCGAGTTCGGGTTGGGTTAGGCCGGGGGATACGCCGACACCGTGGCCTACGCCGTAGGTGCGGCCGAGCGAGGAGTAGCCGGAGGTGTCTGTTGCGGTGGAAGAGTTCGGGTTTGTGCCGACAGCGGCTACGGCGGCGCGGAGGAGGTTGTCATTGAGGGTTGGGACGGGGCAATTGGTGTGGAGGCTGCCGTGGGTGATATCGGAAATGCAGACGTTGAAGTGGTTCCATACCTCGGCGGGACCCTCTCGGAATTCAAATTGGGCATCCCAGATGTTTTGGGAAGTTGGTGAGAATCTTGCCCCTTGGGCTGCCAGCTGGCAGTCTTGGGTCGCTGGGGTTGGGGTGATGGCGCCGGCCCACAGCGCTGCGGGGCCGAAGGAGAGGATCGATACGGCGAGGGTGATGAAGAGAAACCACGGGGATAGGCTGAAGTCAAACGACCCCGAGCCGAGGTAGGTCCAGAAGGCGACGGCATCAACCTTCATGTGTGACCGGGTGATCTTCCGTCGGGTGTAATGGCCCACAAGGGAGCGTAGGACGTAAAGGTTCCCGAGGCCCAGAACCGCGGCGATTAATTGGACGACGAGAGCAACTGTTGCTGCTCCGTTTGTTGATACGCGGTATAGAGCCCCTTGGGTGGTGCTCCCACGGAGTGACACAAGGAGCACAGCAAACAGAAACTGCATCAGTGCGAGAAAGACGTGGTGAAGCTTTTCCCACCATGTTGCGAAGACGGGTGTCTGCTTCATTGCCAGCGGTGATTGGAATGCGAACGGTCATTGTCATATGGCTGTCGAAATTTGACCGACATAAGTAGGTAGGTATACAAAGAATAGGCACGGAGAGAAATAGATGGCAATACAGGCCCCCACTTCCTCCCAGAAGCGTCAGACTCGGAGTCTTGTGGTCGGCGAGATGAGTGTGTCGGTGTCTGGCCCCCAATCTTTTGGTGCTACAGGCTTCCACCATTGGCGATTCGAAGTGATTCCAAAAGGGGCACGGGAGGCTGCAGAAAGCTGTTTCGCACCTATGCAGGCGGTGCATGTCCTCGAAAGACAGACATCGTTCGCTATTTTAGCAACTTTACCACTTATCGGTAGGTCGCTGAGAGAGCCCGGCTTCCAAGCCTCAAACTCGCTCAGGGGCGAGGAAACAGAAAGGGGTGCCGGCCCTTTTGACATCAAACAATTTGTTAGTGGCAACGCAACCCTTTTCCCGCGATTACTATACCAGTCAGCTTAGCTATGTAGTATTCAGGTAGACCGTCCGATCGTCAGTTACCAATGGTGGGTGCAAACGACACTGTTTGTCCTGGCGATTAAGAGATGCCGAATGCCGTCTTCATTGGACAGGATATGCAGAAAAGGATCTGGTCATCGTTCACTGCCCGGAAAAATTCTAGCTGATTCCATTGAGACGGGTCAAGCGGTGGCGGCGAGCGGGTGGCTGCCAGTTTCTCACGGATTCGCTGTAGGCCTCTCCCGTCACCAACATGGCAAACAAAACTTCGCCTTGGCCGCAAGATCTCTTTGGGCGACAAAGAATTGCAAGGAGCTTGTCGGTATGTAAGTGTTTTTGGGGGGGGATATATAGAGCGAGATTCCGCTTTCACTTGCTGTCGTGTCTCATCCCATCCAAAGTAATCTTGGCTGTCCATATCCCGAACTCCGTCTGACCACTGGTTGCTCCTTCCATCCCAACCCTCCCTGTCCGGGTCCACCTCGAAGCACAGGCCCAGCATGACAACAGCTTCGGATTCCGGTGTTGCGCTCACCAGTCCCACCCGTCTTCGCAAGATCGATGTCCTTCGCGAGAAGAACATCGGCCAATATATCCCACTCCCCCAACTCGTCGCCGTCGGAGACCAGAGCTCCGGAAAATCATCCCTCCTAGAGAGCATCACCGGGATCCCCTTTCCCCGAGGCCAAGAGCTTTGCACTCGATATGCGACGCAGATTACCCACCGCCGCGATGAATTCGAGCGCATCGACGTCAGCATTATCCCCGGTCCCCACGCCTCACCCGAGCATCGAGAGAACCTCAAGTCTTTCTATTGCCAGTTTGAGTCGAACAAGGAACTTTTGGGGGAGTTCCCGACGCTTTTGAGCAAGGTATGTCTGGCTCAACAGAAAATCTCATGGAAATTCATCTACTGACCACTGCTCGACAGGTCAACAAAGCGATGCGAATTCGCACCAACGATAACCCCGAGGGGGTGCACACGTTCTCCGAAGACGTCCTAAAGATTGAAAAGTGCGGCCCCAGCGAAGACTACCTGACGGTCATCGATGTGCCCGGCATCTTTCGCGCAACCGCCGAGGGCATTACCGCCAAGGACCGTGATCTGGTCAAGAATATGGTAAAGCGGTACATCAAGGACGACCGAACCATTATCCTCGCTGTTATCCCCGCGAATGTCGACGTGGCAACACAGGAGATCCTGGAGCTGGCCAAGGAATACGACATAACTGGTGATCGGACCCTGGGCGTTCTGACCAAGCCTGATACGGTGACGGAAAAGAGTCAGAAGATATCCGTCTGCAATCTGGTTCTGGGACACCGGATGCCTCTTACTCTGGGCTACTTCATCGTCCGAAACAGGGGTGGCGATGACGAAGGGACCCAAGTCGACTTCACTGACAGAGAGAAGATGTTTTTGGATGATCCTTGGAGTACTATCCCGAGGGATCGCATCGGTGTTTTGGCGCTTCGCGACAGACTCCAGGAGCTCCTCGGCCAGATAACTGACAAAGCGTTCCCAAAGCTTCTCAGCGAGATCCGAGGACTTTTGAACGAGGCTGTGAAGAAGTGGAACGCATTGGGGCCTTCTCGAAACTCCGAGCGGAAGCAACAGGCCTACTTAATGAAAGTCGTCACCAAGTTTCAGGAGTTTGTACGAGATGCCCTTGCGGCCAACTATTCCCACGACGACGCGTTCGACAACCCTGATCTACGCTTAATCACGACAATTCTCAACGTTACAGCAAATTTCAACCGCGAGTTCGCCCGCCTGTCACACAGTCATTCCTTCAAGGCTTTTGGGAAGGACGTCAGATATGATTCGTACAGAGATGTTCTTGAAATCGAGTCAAAAGCGATTGCGACACTTGCCGATCCAGAAGTCGAGTTGGCCAGAGATGAGACTTGCTGTGTCCCAGATGGTGCTTTCGACGAGTATCCCGAGCTCCTCGACTTTGTGGTCACGGACTGGGAAGTGGAGGCGCCTGAAGACGACATTATGGAATGGATCGGGAAGATGCGTCTGGAATCTCGCGGCGTGGAACTCGGAACGTTTAGCTCGACAATGTTTGCGAGTGCTTTTCGCGAGCAGTCTCAGAAGTGGCGTGGCATGACGGAGAGTTACATCAGCAGAATCATCCTCGTCGTTCACCGGTTCGTTCACAGAGCCTTGGAGTTCGCGTGCCCCGATGCGCGAATGAACGAACGCCTCCGATCGACGATCATGGATGGACTTCTCGAACGGTACCATAGGGGACTGAAGCATGCGCTCATGCTCGTGGCAGTGGAGCGGGAAAAGAGGCCATACACGTGGAGTGGCGTCTACAGCCACAATGTGCAGGGCTCCCGCGGCCAGCGAATCGCTGATTCTCTTGCCAGCAAGGCTCGTTTGGAACAGGGTGGAAAGTCAAAAGTTGTTGTTGATCATAACATCATCAGCACCGCGATCACGAACAGAGGGAATGTCGACTTCGAGAAGGAGGAGGTCCACGATACTCTCGCTGCCTACTACAATGTGGCTCGCAAGCGTTTCGTGGACAACATCTGGCACCAAGCGGTGGATCATAATCTCCTGTCTGGCCCAATGAGTCCGCTTGGGTTGCTGTCAGAGCAGTGGGTCATGACACTTGACAATGAGCAACTCGAAATCATCGCCGGAGAACTTCCCTCGGTGATCAAGACGCGGGAGGCTCTTGGAAGGAGGATCTCAGACTTGAAGGAG
>JAXQJB010000034.1:0-15951 GCA_037042205.1 Schizothecium sp. R5324 | reverse complement strand
AAGGGGCTTCCTTAAAATGACACTATTTGATCTTGCAGTAAATCAGCGTCGCGCGTGGGAAACCAGGAAGCATTTCAAGAGTTTGTGGTTCCTATCGTAGTTGGCGGTTGACATGTCTTCTTGCAAGTTGAAGTCTTCTTCAGCAGCAAGTATTTTGCATCGTATCAATGGCAATCTCAACACTACCTACCTAACAAAGATGCCCTCTTGCGGACAATGTCTCCCCGAAACTTTACTCCCAATTTCTCTTGTTCATTTCATCATGGCCTTCAAGGACCCTACAAACCCTTTCTCTCGAGAAGGTCTAATGTCACAGGATGGCCTTCTAGTAGTCCGGCGCGCACCCCACCACTCAAGGAAGAGGGAAAGGGTAAAAACACAGATCAATACATAAATGCCCTATCTGATTGTACAGTTAACCTCAAGACCGCCTCCAAAGACTTTCGACAAGCAGCGCGCTGCGAAACGTGAACAATCCCGGAAAACCCCATTGTTTTACCTCTCACCACCCGTGTTTGCCATCATCCCAAACCCACCCCCACCCTGAACACCGATTTCCGTTTAACTCTTAGCTGCCTGTTCCTTATGCCGGGAAGTGTGCTGCCGCCTAGGCCGCAACTCGTCCGGCATCTAGATCGTCCTCCACCTGGGGCGCGCCCATGGGCGCTGGTGGCATTGCTGGCACTGCTTCAGCCTCGGATGCCGGCGCAGGCGTGACCGACGGCGCCGGCTGGGCTGCCAGATCATCATCTGGGTTGTACTCAGTGTTGACTGGAAGACCATCAGGTCCAAGATCACCTTCCTTGCGGTCAGGGTTTTTGCCGACAGCCTTCACGGCTTCTCTCTCCTTCTTCCCGAGCACGACGAGGTCGAAGGACGGAGGCAGGACACTATCCGTTCTAGTGGAATGTTAGCAATCCTCTTCAAGGCAGAAGACGGGTCAAGCAGGAGGCAGCAACTTACTTCAGGAAATCCTGCTTAAGCAATCGAGCCTTGTCCCGAAGCGCTTGCTGGTCCCTTGGAATTTCAAACACGATGGTACCCGCCTTAATCTCCTTCTCAATCGTACTCCACTTGCATTTATACACGTCAACCGCCTTGACAAGTTGTTTGATGTCGTTTCTGACCCAGGCAGAACGGACTTGGGGCTCTCGAGCCTTTCTATTCGCCGCGGATATCTCCCGAGAACGCTGCGAGACGGCCTCGAAGTCCGTGTCTCCAAAGGCTGCAGAGGAGGGAAGAGGAGGGTATTGCGATTCTCCTGCCAAAATACCGGACTGCGCGCTAGGAGGCATAGAAGAGGATGGCGGCGCGACATCCTGCTTGCGTCTTCCACGCGGTTTCTTCGCCGGGGCCGAAGCTGCCTCCCCGCCGCTCGGCGCGCGCCTTTTTCGACCCCCAGCTGTTGCCTGGGTTGCAGATTGGGCGTACAGGGCTCCATTAGGCTGGACGGGCGGGTCGGAATATGCACTGAAGTTGGGGTAGGGAACGCTGGAGGCTGGATGGTACGCGCTAGAGTGGATCGGGTGAGATAAGATGTCCTGATTGGAGAGATCACCACCAGCCGCCAGACGATGCTGCTCCAAGCTGGCCACGGCCTGAAAAGCGTTGTATGGAGTGCCCTCGCCACGACGCACTTCGGCTTCCAGCTGAGTCTGAATCTGGGAATCGATCCTTGCATCCGAAGCTTGCGAAGCTCGCGAATCCCCGTCAAGGAGCAGTTTGGTCTCGTTGAAGGCGTCCCCGAGGCATTGCCGAAAATCAACTTCGAAGTCTGTGTATGCAAAGAGGTCCCGCAGCATCGACCACTTTGCTTGCCACTGGTCTCCGATTAACTGTTTCAGCTCGGTGAGGTTGGTGTAGAGTGATTGATAGCGGAGGCGAAGTGACTCCCACTCCCAAGATCCTGGAGCAGTGTTGACGCCGGGGATTTCTCTGAAAAGCAGTCTTTGGGAGTCTTCGGAATCCCCCAACTCTTGACTGTCTCTGGCCATTTCTGTAAGCTGCTCCATTGTGGCGCCATCCGGGAGAAAAACCGCCGCTAGTAACTGGAGAGGGTCATGTTCCTGATTACTCGCCTTGTAGCTCTCAAGCTCTGAAAGCAGGAGTTGAGTCCGGATATCCATCACTACCCGGACAATACGTTCACTTGACAAGATGGCGTTTCCATTGTTATTCTTCGTAATGCATTTCTCCGGGAATTCGGGGATGCAATTCCCTAGAAATTGCGAGTCCACAACCTGAAGAAAGGTTGACGGATCTGCAACAGTCATCTCGTTGAGGAGATGGGCAATGTTGGCCATTGAGACGATTTGCGTTGTGATGGAGAACAAGGGGTCGTCTCTCTGAACACCAATCCTCTGGAGGATGTAATTGATATCCAGAATGGCGTTGCCAGGCTCTGCCGTGTAGATGTCGCGGGTGGTGCAAAGGTAGTTGTAGAGGTACTTCCTGACTGGTTCCCAGGTCTCCTCGTCCCTATCCGAGGAGGACCGTAGAAGGTGAGTCGCTAGCTTCTCAGAATCTTCCTTCAGCCTCGGCAGAAAGCTTTTCATCAACTTGTTGCGCGCATTCGCCTGGCTCGGCGTCTCGGAGAGGGCCGAGCTGGGTGGTAGAAACGGCAAATCCAAGGGTGCTGGGGTGGCGGGGACTGTGAAGGAATTAGAATTGAGGTTCTGGCACAATATTGATGTGTGATTGGCACTCACCTCGTTGGTCATGCGGTTCTTCGACGATATAACTGGATTCGGGGATGCTGTTTATGCTAGTGACACTCGAACCACGATGATTGTGGCTAACAAGCGCCCCGCGGCGCGGGAGGCGTGGACCTTCCCGGCTCCGGCCTCTTGCAGGGACCGGCGGCGGAGGCATGCCGTCGGTCTGCGCGTCTGTGATAGCCGGGTCAATTTGTGGGTCCTGTTGTTGCTGTTCCCCATCTTGTTGCTTCCCTTGGAGCTGTTGCTGTTGTTGCTGTTGCCCACGCGTCGAGCGACGGCCAGCAACCGTCGCGGGATCTGCTGACGCGCGCCCCGTAGGTCGACCGCGCCCGCGTCCTCCCATACTCAAGACCTCGGAATATCTTCTTTTTGGTACGGCACGCCACTGCTGACGAGACTTACTGTGGTGGTTCGCGGTTCGGCGGCTAGGGTTTTGGCGTTGGGAGGGTTTGGGTTAGGGTCCGCAACAGGACGCGCGAGGCGATGAGATGATGTGGGTGGTCGCGTTGATCGAATTTAGTGGGGTGGCGGGTTAGGGTTTGAATCCTTGGCAATGGGCCATCTGATTACCTAACCATTTCTCAATGCCAATGCAGGGGAATTACTGATTTCAATCTAATAAGGTTATCAATGAAATGAAGAAAGATAGCATTGTTCACTCGTCCCAGCCTTGTCTACCTTTACGGGCAGGATGAATCCCCAAGCACAATAGGTAGACTGTCCCGAACCCCAGAAACGCATCAAACTTGCAGTAAGTTGGAGTTCAGAGTCAATGACATGTGGCAGGATTTGGAGAGCTGGTGAGAGCATTGCTTTTGACTCTTTTCACCAGTTCCCTGTCTGCTTGCTTTCATCGCGATCGTAGCGGAACAAACGAGTATCCCACCCCAAGATTACTGGAGGTGTCCCAATAAGATAGCTCCTCTGGCAGCGGTAATACCATCTTAAGTCCCCCCCCCTTCCCAGATGAGCACACAAATGCCTCTATAGAGTGCGAGAAAAGCTGAGACCCAGGCGCGGAGCTGCAATGCGTACACTAGCTGCCCCAGATGCCTGGTAAAGAGAGGCTCGACTTCCCACTCCTGGGTCAGCGTGCTACGGCCTCCCGTCGTTCCAGGCTCTATCACCACCTCGCGTCGCGTCGCAATTTTCAGAAATAACCTTGAGCATGATCGCCTCTCAGGCTCTTGATTGCGAGCTGCCTATAGCTCAAGACAGGCGAGGAAATCGCAGTGAGAATGCGCCAATATGTCCGTCCCTCTGGTTTGAATCGTGGGCTGTGGGAAATCTTGTCGCTGGGTCTGGGTGACATTTGGCCATTCATAACATGCGCCACGGCTCCTAGTGGTGAGCCACTCGCCCCCACTGTAAAAGGGGGAAATGTTGCAGATCTTATTGGTTTGCGCCTTGGAGGCCTGGCTAGGCGTTACTTGAGAAAATCCACAGGAGCCCCCCTGCCTGCGATCCAAGTCCGAATCGACAATCCGCAAATCAACGTGAGAATAGATTGCCCCTTCTTCGCCCAAAATCTGTGCTTTCGTTCCGTTCTTACCATCGACACGCGTTTCGTTTTCTTCTCACTATTTTCTAATCGTCGCTTTTTCTGGAAACGACGGACCGCCCGTTTAAAGTTGCTGACGCGCCGTTGGACTCACGAAACCAATTGCGAACGGGGCGACTTTCGCCAACTTGAGGACACTCTTCGCGCATCACTCTATCCCTGGCGACCGACAACCTAACCAGACCTTGCCGTCGCCATAAGCGAACGTAACACTCGATTCCCACTGGCGACCATAGTTGCAGACCCCAGACGAAGAGCAGCCGAATCTGCTCAACAGTTGTCAACATGAAGCTACCATCCCGAAAATCGCCTCTCCTCCTCGTACTCATCCCGACCCTGGTTGCAGCCGCAGCTGTCTCGGGCGACAGCAAGCTTGAAAAAGACGCCGTGCTAGCGTCAGATGAATCGGTGCTGGCGAAGAAGTACGGCACCAAAGATGCGCCGGTAGACGGCAAGGACGGCAAGCCACACGCGGGCCCATTTCTCAAGTACGAGTCCAAAGACACCGAGAAGGAAGAGTTTCCGAGCTTAAGGGACCGCCCCGCCGACCCCACGATCATCGACGGAAAGAAGATTCCCGAATCCAATGATGGCGTGATGGACGACAAGAACCGGCCGGAACCCAAGAAGGGCACAACTGGAACTGGCGGAGGCGTCTCCGAGAAGGACAAGGAGCGGAAGAAGAAGGAAAGTCAAACAGGCGAGAGGGTTGGCAACAAGCCTCAAACGCCCAAGGAGGCGCCTCCGCTTCCCCACGAGGACGAGGAAAAGATACTTCGAGAGAAGGAGGCCAAGCCGAATGCAAAGGGGTCGGAAGACGTCTCGGGACTTGGGGTCAGTCGACCTATATGCAGCCCTTGTGCATTATCCGCATGCTAACAGCCAAGCAGAAGCCTTCCGATCTTCCTGGAAAAACGCACGACAAGTCGCTTCCTCTTCCCGAATCCGCAAACAAGGATCATCTCGATATTACAAAGGGCGCGAAGTCAAGCAAGGGTACCAAGCCGGCCGACGATACCGAAGGCGTCATACAGCCGTTTCACTCCTTCGTCCTATCTCTCACCATGATTCTGTTTTCCGAAATTGGTGACAAGACCTTCCTCGTCGCGGCGCTCATGGCGATGAAGCATGACCGCATGGTGGTCTTTTCAGCCGCCTTCAGCGCTCTCATCACAATGACAGTTCTCTCGGCTGTCCTCGGGCATGCAGTACCGACATTGCTTCCAAAGCGGCTAACGAGCTTCCTTGCTGCCGGTCTGTTCCTCATTTTTGGCGGAAAGCTCCTTCGGGAAGGGATGGCGATGAGTCCCGACGAGGGTGTGGATGGCGAGTTGCAGGAAGTGGAGCAAGAGTTAGAGGAGAAAGAAACCCAAGCTAGGAGACAAGCTCGCCGGAGATCCAGCATTTCGCCGTACGCCCTGGAGATGGGACTCGGTAGCCGCAAGTCCCGGTCTCAATCCCGCTTCCAGGCCCCGCCCCGCAGCCCCTCGAGCTCGCCGGAGGGCCGAAGCCCGTCCCCACGTCGGAGCGCACTTGTCAACTTTCTTCAAGGGCTCAACAACTTGCTGTCTCTGCTTCTCAGCCCTGCGTGGGTTCAAACATTTGTTATGACGTTCCTCGGAGAGTGGGGTGACCGCAGCCAGATTGCGACCATTGCCATGGCAGCGGGTAAGGACTACTGGTGGGTTACACTTGGCGCGGTCGTAGGCCATGCTTGTTGCACGGGCGTAGCTGTCCTAGGTGGCCGAGCCATAGCAGGCAAGGTCAGCCTCAAAGTTGGTAAGTTTGACGGTCTTTCCCTTGAAGGCGGGTGATGAATTTGACAGCTGACCCTCGCAGTTACTGTTGGTGGAGCTGTGGCATTCCTGCTGTTCGGCGTCATCTACCTGGTGGAGGCTCTCTACTCCTAGAAACTGGTCTCATTCCTCATCCCGATCTCAGTCTGGCTGCGCCAACTGAAAGACAGCGTCACAAAATCCGTCACTTCGCCCTTTTGGCAGGTTACCGCTGCTTTTACTTACACCATATTTTTGTAATCCGCGCGAAACCCGCACATAACACTTTTCAGAAAGAATTCGACCTTCAGTAAACACGACGACATGTTGCGGCGCACACACGCTCTGCCTTTCTTGCCAGAGTGGTCTCCCTATCAAGAGCAGAGCTACAACACGGCATCAGTTGTTTAGCATCGGATTGCTGTGGCATCAAGCCATGTATCATAGAAGGTGCCAGTGAGGCTGGGGTGGTGATCTTGTGGGACATATACTGAAGGGAGGCGGCGCTCTTCCCGAATTCTCTGGTTTCCTTTCTTAGCTTTCTTGGAACTGCATGGGGAGGCGTTCTTGGGGCGTGCGAGACCTGTGGGAATGAAAGAGAAGGGAAATATTGGGTGCTCGGTAATGATGGGGTCAAGCAAAGCTCTTGTTTTGTACAAAAAGCGACTAAGGCAGATTAGAAGGAGCGGGTATTGTATAACATGCATGACTTACTTTGTAATCCTAGTTTTCAGGGGATCACAATGACAACTCCAGGAAATCATGAGATTTGTTTTGAGTGATGAATTCGAGGGGGGTCCAAGGCCAGAGGCTTGCGCTACGGCTTACACGTGAAAGCTTGGCAGGCAACGCCGCCAAGCCACGTCATTGGGCCATGGCGAAACCAATGACGACATCGCTTGGAGCGTTCGAACCTCATCCAATGTCGTCGCTGCCGTCCCAGAACAATCGCCCTCATAAAGACCAGCTCTTCTCTTGACAATGTGCCTCGTTATACCAAGAACTTACTCACTGCTTGATTCCAGCACTTTGAGAAAACCACCACCGTAAAGTAAGATCCCGCTTTTCCACACAGGCCCGCGAACATGTCGAACAACTTCGTTGAGTCGGTCCAGTCGAAGGCCCAAGAGGTCGCGTAAGTTGCCAGCTTTTCCCGAGGGCATCGGGCTGTGATGATTTCGCAACTGACAAGTGCTTCACAGGAAGGAGGACTTCTCCCGCGCCAAAGTTCTCATAAATGATGCTGCAAAGAGTGGGTCGTATCTCTACCCTGTCAAGGTAATGCAGCCTCTTCCTTGACACCGACCCAAGGTATCCTACCTCATGTAACACCGCTGACTGGACTATCTCGGAAGGGCATCGTGTATTTCGCAACACACAAGTCCTTGTGGAAGCCTCTTCTTTCCAAGCTTGCGCCAACAATTGCCCTGAGCGTCGGTGTGGTCACGTCGATGTTCGCTTTCACCTACCTCCCACAACTGGCGCTACTTGTGTTTGTCAACGGACCCCTGGCTGTCTTCACGACAGTGCTCCTTATTCTGAGCGAGAGCGCCACCATCATCTCCCTCGTGTCACGAAACTTCCTGCTGCAGGATGCCCTGCTCGACACGTTCGACGGCACGCTTGTGTCGAAGAACGCAACTGGACTCGTC
Source organism: Schizothecium sp. R5324 (assembly GCA_037042205.1). Taxonomy (NCBI): domain Eukaryota; kingdom Fungi; phylum Ascomycota; class Sordariomycetes; order Sordariales; family Schizotheciaceae; genus Schizothecium; species Schizothecium sp. R5324. Next base: position 8,246 of record JAXQJB010000034.1, on the reverse strand, counting down.
ACTGAGGGGCGGCAGCTGAAGTCAGGGACTGATCCTATCGATCGCCTTGGCAAGATTCTGAAGAGTCCTTTCATAACCCTAAGTCCCAAGGCCCTCATCCGTTACGTGATGTACCTGCCACTCAACTTCATCCCCGGTAAATAACTCACACTGCTGTCCTCAAAGGCCGCGATGCTGACACGAACAACAGTGGTTGGTACAGTGGCATTTATCCTGGTAAATGGACGCTCGAGGGGTCAATCAGTGCACGACCGCGTTAGTACACCTGTGCTGCCTCCAGCCCGTTTGACATTAACACACTGTCAGTACTTCCAACTGAAGCGATGGTCGGCAAGCCAACGATCAAGCTGGCTCTCTGAGCATACCGGCCCGTACACTGCGTGAGTACCTAGATTCAATCCCCACTTGCAGGAGCGCGCGAGCGGAAGGTGAGCCAGGTGTGCAAATGCATCTCGGTTAGCCATCCGTGCAACGTGCGAGGTACTGCGCAGTGCGTGGCACTTCAAGACATTTTCTCTAACGCGGGGTTTACCAGGTTCGGTACTGTTGCCACTCTTCTTGAGATGGTCCCCGTGGCTTCCATCTTCTTTTCCTTCACCAATGCAGGTTAGTTTCTACCCCTACTGCCTGATTCGCACCAAAGACTCACACCCAAATAGTCGGGGCTGCGTTATGGGCGGCCGACATCGAGGCAAAGGAGAACCAGATGTCCCATGGCACTGCACCTGGTCTCCGCGAAACGGCGAAAAAAGCCGAGTGAGACGACACCAATGCGGAGGACCGAGATTGCTTGATCGATGGACACAGCATCTGCTTCTAGATGACACAGCGGATGATGCAAGGCTACAGGTTGGAACAGAGCCGATAAACAATGAGCACAACATTTTGACAGCGCACCGCACTGCGCCGTCAACACTTCTCTCCGCTGGAACATTATCCTTGTTGTGATGCACCTTTAATCAGCCTCCCAGGACGCAGGTTTGGCTCAAAATACGAGGCCACATCAGAGACACAGTCCTATAATGCCCGGCTCTCGGAACTGCGTTCGAGGTAGATCATGCTATTTTCTGCATTATGGCATTCGAGAATCTGGCAAATATTGGTGAATTCTCTTATGGAGCGACGTGTCTCGTCATCGTAGAGCATTGCATGTGTTTGTCTTGAAGGTTATGAGTGTGTCTTAGGTCTTGTCTTGTGGTAGGAGCCGAGTCCCCGTCGGCGGGCTCACTCCGGCCTGTGTAATCAAGACGAAACAAATTCCAGGAGCGCCGAAAGCCTCTTCCGCAGCCGGTGGCCCGCGGCTTCCTACACGGCCTCGGCAATCTCCTGGGCTCGTCGAAACTCCACGCCGTTGCCATGCGTGTAGATGTTTGTGCCGCTAACATATACAACAGCGACACAAGTTGTTGACTGCAGCACGATACAGAGAGAAATCACACCCAACATCCGCTTTGAGTGCTAGGTAGGTACCTTACTTGCGTAGAGGGCACTCAGAGGCCAAACACAAACGTGAAGGGATTCCTAGCAACGTTGCGATGGGGACACATCAGATACGACAGGCGCACCGTTTGCAAAGTCTCGTCCATCCCAGCTAGCTCTAATATCGAATCCAGGGACGGCAAAACATGTGCAACCGCCACCCAGGAACAGCTTATCGAGCCGGCCGGGCACCTGCAGGTCCCCATATATCTTGTACATCCAGCAAGCCAGTCGGCACACGCTGCGCACCGACTGCCACGGAATTTAAGCTGGGTGGCAACGGCACGGTTACACAGGCCCGCTGATGACACCTGCGTTCCCGAAAGGCCTCTCCAGTCCTCGGTCTGAAGCTTGGTTGGGGTTGTTATTGCACAAGGTCGATGCTCCTGTTCGAGGTTACGTTTGGCGGGAGCGACGAAGGATGTTACCACAGCTTGGGGACGATAGCTGTGGCGAAGAGGGGGTCTCGAGTTGCTCATCCGGGTCTTCGTGGGGGTATGGATGGATTGGAGCGGGTGAGCTTTCCGGTGTCCCGGATGAGAACATGGAAGCAAACGGAGGGGTTTTCTGGAGCCGCTCCATGACAGCAGCGAATACCTAGGTATGAAGCCGGGCTGGGATGCGCTGCGGGAGGGAACGGCCGGAGACATAGTAGCGTAGATTGTATGAGAGGCAAACACCGGCTGGTCCCCAGTCTCTGCAATATACGGTCGTCGGTGCAGGGAAGGGGCGCGGTGGGCCCCTCGTGTTTCCATTCCGGCTCAGAGTAAGCCTACCTCCGTGTTCATCGCCCGCGAAGCGGGGCCTCCAAGGCACTTCTCCGGAGCGGATGCAAGACAGAAACGCCACCATCTCGCAAACCAGCTCGCAGCGCCCCATCGATCCATGTTTCCCAAAGCCGAGACCCATGTTGTCTGCCCCCCTTGCACATTACACCTCACGGACAGGGAGGAGGCGGGGGCCCATACGGCAGACGGTAAACGTCGTGCAAAGAAACGAACGTCGACCGTGTTAGGCCTCGCTCGTTTGCTCCACGCCGTCGGCACTTGGTCGCTAACAAAATTAGCCTGAGTCTTTTTGCGTTGCGTTGCTCGTCTCCCCTGGCTTGGAGGGGGGTTGTTCCTTCCGTTTCCGGAAGTGGTGCAGGGAAATTCACGACAGTTTCTCAGGCGACATCCATGGATCCACGAGCAAAAGATGCTGCCAGTCAGAAGTGGTCGAAGCCGGTTGACCAAACGCAAGTGTTCGGTCCAGGGCCTGGAACCCTGATGGGGCAGAGACGGGAAAAGGGCCGGGAGGGATTTGCTGTTGAGGGACCAGGGAGGAGGAAAGAGCTGCCAGCTGAGGGTCGGGTGATGACTCGGGTTAGGTTGCTCTTGCTATATCTGGTGAACACCTTCCGTCTCGCGCGGCCGAGTCCAAGGAATTCTAGATTCTTTTCTCCTCACCAAGGTTCACTTGTCTTGTTGTCGAGTCGAGGCTGTCTGCTAGATCTGAGGGTTTCGGACTATCCTTTTGTCTGGTGAGCCTCTCGGGTAGAGTCACTCGTTTTTCTCTCCTTCCCGTCTCGTCATTGTTGTTGTGGCGTGCTTTCCGGCTACGGTTCTGGCTTTCAGCGTCTTGAAGGGCAAGTAGGCCCAACAAGCAACACCAATATTGCAGACGACCCCTCCAGCATCTGGTACGGCGGCAGCGACTGCCCAAAGAGACACCCGAGATGAGGGCACCGAGGGGGGTCGTGAGCCTGGCATTGGCCATTGCCGTCTTGGACTCCTGTCCCGGCACTCTGGCTCAGGGGCAGCAGGCCAATGGCTTATGGGAACGCCTGCGCCGGGCTGTGGGCAGAGATGTCGAGAAAGAAGCAGAGCCTCCGTACAGTTTGTACGGCGGTCCTGTAGCGGAAGCAAAGTACTACTCATATCCATACGGATATCCGCCAAACCCACCGCCTCCCCCTCCCATGTCGACGTACGGATCTAGCACAACGACGAGCAGTGGTGAGTGATCGTATCTTTAGAAAACTTCTAGAAGGTGTACTGACAACTGGAAGAATACGGCGCATCAAGCGTCGCCCCTAACTCGTCGCCCTCAACCACTACATACTACCCCGGGTCTTCTTCTCTACCTCCGACTTCTACATCTGAGACTTCGCCTTCAGGAGCAAGCGAAAGTAGCACCGCTTCCAGCTCTGCGGTACCGCTATCATCATCCTCGATTATCTCATCAATCACGTCCTCGGTACCCGAGAGTATTTCGTCATTCTCTTTCATCACCACAGAATCTACACCGTCGGCAGCTACCTCATCCGCATTTACTCCTTCAAGTGTATTGTTCAACACAACCGGAGCTCCGGGACCTAGCTCTTTTGTGTTTACTCCGTCAAGCGTATCTTTCAACACAGCCGAACCTTCGGGGCCCAGCTCGTCCGAATTCACTCCGTCAAGCATATCGTTCAACATAACTGAAACGGCATCGACATCTTTGGTCACGTCACCAAGCTCTTCATATCATCCGTCATCTAGTGTACCAGGATCAACTGCAACCAGCGTCGGGAATGCCTCGTCTTCTATCCTGCCGCCTGGCTCCAAGAGTGGTGCAGCTTCATCTGAGCAAACATCAACCGCATCGCAGAGTACCACAGGCGCCTCAGCATCTTTCAGCACAACAAATCCATCTGTATCGGCGACACCATCTGTCACTCCTACAAACAGCACAGCCGGGGTCTCGGGAACTCCTGGCAGCGGTGCGTCGACTGGAACTACTTTCAGTGTACCTTTCGGAAACACATCTACCATCACAGCAAAGAGCTCAGGGTCGGCCCACCTGAGTAGCATTTCAGGCTCCGTTTTGCCTACAACCACACAGACCAATGGGAGCTTCACCGGACCTGTTGCGCCGACAGGCGGAAGCGAGTCTCCTGCACGAGGTAAGACATTCTGTGTCTCTGATTGACAGCAGTTCTCTTTCTCTAACCACAATACCAGGAACTTCCACAACGCAAGGGCCCAGTACTACCTCACCAGCCTCGAACACTCTTGGCCAATCTGCGTCGCGAAACTCCACTGGAAACCCGTTCTCTCAAGGTAGCACATCTTCGCTTGGGCCTCAGCCTTCATTATCGTCTGTTGGCGGCTCTCGTGGCATCTCCCCGTCTACTTCTACGTCAATCCTAGGGATGAACCAAACATCGTCTGTTCCGACAGCCACCGGCCTCAGCTCCACCAACTTCCCTTTCGGGAACACCACCGCTACTACAGTCCCTCCAGGAAGTGTATCCCCCTCAACAACTCAACTGCCAGGGAACTCATCTGGGACACTTCCCACCTCAGGGCAATCTTCTACTCCAGAAAGACAGAGTTCCAACGCCACCAATCCAGCGTCTACGTTTGAGTCTACCAATTCAATTAGTTCCACAGTTCTCACTACTGGCTCTGCAAACCCGGTGCCAGGTTCGTCAGCAGGTATCAACACCCCAACGAATAACATCACCAGCGGTGCTTCCAGGAGCTCCACTCCAACTCCTACCACCCCAATATCTGTCTCAGGCTCAAACTCTGCAGGCATCAGCGCGACGCCGATAACAAACTCAAGTGCGGTCGAACCATGGCCGACATCCGCTGAACAGACTGGCTCATTCACAGGAGCACCGGCTGGCTCAGCAACGCTTCCTTTCACGACTTTCAATGTAACAGCGTCAACTGCAGGCCCTATTATTACTGGGACGCCTTCTTCAGGTAGTTTGTTGTCAACGGGATCATCAGTACCTCCGTTCCCGGTCACAAACTCAACCACCAGAGTACCTCTAAGCGGAACTAGAGCTTCATCTTCGAGCCCCGGTGCGGGAGGCTCGGGGTCTCTTTCGGTTCCTCCATCCTTGACATCTCCCTCGATAATACGATCTTCAGGCCTTACAAGCGCGCTTCCTACAAATAGCAGCACTGTAACTAGCTTGAGAGAGTCTCTAACGTCCTTATTGACAACCACGTCCACATATTATCCCACTCAACAGCCAACTGGGAATCAAAGCAGTCTGGTTTCGAGTCCTGCCCCCATCGGAAGTAGCGGAGTCTCTTCAAGTGGAAGCAGCCTTACCGCAATGCCAGGGTCATCGACACCACCATTCATCTTTACCAACTCTTCCACCTACCCACCGAGTCCAACGGGGACGGGGGGCACTGGATCTCCATCGACAGGGCGTTACTCTACTACCGCCACCGGAGGATTCCCCATTTCATCTCAGGTTACATCTTCAACATATGAAGGCTCAGGAACGGCGACACCCATCATTTCCAGTGCGGGTGTTTCAAGTCCGGCAACTACCACCACGGGGATCCTCTCATCTGTCCCATTCACAGTCACAAATGGGAGTGTTTCAGCTACCGGCACAGGCTTGTCGCCATCCAGTACTGCGGCTTCAACCAACTTGCCAGGTTCATATAGTTCAATTTCCACGAACTCATCATACATTACTCCATTAGAGACAAGCCGGTCAGTTCTGGTATGCTACCCCTTGATCGAGATGGTTTCTAATTTTTCTGTTCCTATAGTTCCAGCTCCTCAGCAGCCAAAACACCAAGTTCAGCAAGTTCCGGCGGCTTGCAGACATCAGGATCAAGCATCCAACTCACTTCAACTGCACCTTTCCCTGTATCAAACAGCAGTGAAACTGGAGGTGGCACTGCCTCACGAGGTCTGCCTTCTTCTTCCGTCGCGTCAATAGCCTCCTCGGGGCTTGGAAACTCTACGACCCCCGGAGCAACATTGTCTTTGACCGTATCAATCCCTGGAACTGTATCGTCCTTTTCCAACACTGGCACACTTCAGACTTCGTCACCACCATTCCCTACCCTCAACTCAACTGTACCCTCATCATCGATCGCAAGTGGCGGATCAGGCACTAGAAGCGTCGGTGGCCCAACAGCACCTTCACTTAGTGAAACGGTACCGAGACAGACTTCGGTTGCCTCCACTCCGTACCCGTTGTCCAACTCCACATCAGGAGCTGCTGCAACAGGCGCATCGACAGTGCTTGGTAGTGGATCAATAGTCAATCCCCCAACCTCAATCCAGCCGAGCAACTCAACCATTGTTTATCAAACTGGATTCAACACCACAATCTCTGCCTTTGGTAGTGGGGGTTCCTCCCCGACAATAAGCCTCACACCGACTCCAACAACTGGCCCAGCTTCGCTTCCAACTGACACATCAACGATTTCAAGTGGGACGGTTTCCTTCACTGGACCTGCGAATTCGGGCGTCCCCTTCCCAATTTCAAATAGCACGACCCCTATTTTGGGAACCGGAACAGGCGCCGGCTCCTCTGGGGCAGGAATTTCTAGCGTTTATAGCTCCCAAGCGGCTGTCACTCCCTCTGTGTCCCTTTCATCTTCCAACGTCACTGCAACGGGATCTCTTCCACTGGGAGGCTCCTCCAGAGCACCAACTCCCCCGGCCGCACCAACTTCAGCGCCATTCCCAATTGGAAACTCTTCTACCATTACTGGCACTACAGGAAGCTCGATCGGCACCGTGTCGACTGGCTCTTCAGTTCAACCAAGTGTTCCGACATCACTTGGCAATATTACAGGGACGCGCGGAGCCACACCGCTCCCCCCCGGCTCCCGAACCACGTTCTCCCTCACCAATGGAACATCAGTTACGGGCCTCACGGAAACCTATTCGGGACTTATACCGCCATCTGGCACTGGAAGGTCACCAACTGCTTCGGGGTTTTCATCAGTGCCTGTCTCTTTCCCGCCAGCCAACTCAACGACCTTAGGCGGCCCGTCAGCAACAGGTTCGGGCTCCCCCTCAGGCTCAGGGACGGGTTTGAGTGGTTTAGAACCCACGGGTGGAAGCACAGCTGCCCCATTCCCAATTACGAACCGAACCAGTATGGCCAGCGCAACAGGGTCTGCACCATCTGGATCTGGCAGTATTTCGGTTCCGGCGCAGTCCACAAGTCTGGCTCCCTTCCCTACTCTTAATTCAACATACACGGTAGGGCCATCAGGCACAGGATATACGACCTCTTCTGTAGCTCCGGTGACTGGTAGTTCAACAACTCGGCTAGTCTCAGAGACTCCTACGCCTTTCCCGATCGGCAACTCCAGCACATTTGCCTCGACCGGCACGGGAAGTAGGGGGTTTACAGCCCCGCCGCCTAACATCAGCTCTGTTCCTTCAAGTATGGGAACTGGGTTTTCAACACTTTATCCATCTGGCAGTGCAGCTCCTTTCCCTATCTACAATACTACCAGTACGGCAGGGCCAACAGGGGGCGGCTCTACAACGGCCCTTGGAACGACTGAAACCAACCCACCCTCAAGTGCCTTGTCTCTGCCAACGAATTCATCAATCGGAACTGTAGGAACTGCTCCAACATCTACTGCTCCATTCCCCATCTCGAACACAACATCAGGTTTGGGACCAACGGGGACTGCGCCATCGCAGATAACCTCTCTTTCCGGAACCGGGCCAAAATCCTCATCTTATCACATCGGCAGCACCGCTCCATTCCCTCTTCCCAACTCGACAACAGCCGGAATCCCGACGGGAGAAACTGGTACTGTCAGTTCGTTGCCGGGCACCATTGCATCGGGTACGATACCCGGAGCAACGACTTTCAGTGGGATAACTTCTGAAAGCTCTGCCCCTTTCCCATTCCCCAACTCAACCTTGGTTTCCGGACCAATCGGGTCGGGAACCGTCATTGGTACAACTTCGCGAGGTTCTACTGTCCCTCCCGGCCTTTCCACCGCCCCCTT